>QVIE01001969.1:0-48700 GCA_013387415.1 Panellus pusillus
CCAGCACAAGAAGCTTCTCCGCCTTTGTGAAGCGCCCGGCGTAGTAGAACAGCACACCAAATTCGAAGTTGAAAGCAGGCACGATCCCCAGTTGTGCAGTCTCTTCCGGCAGTAGCGCGTCGATGTGTGGCAACAGCACGATAGCGAGGTCCTGCTCTTCCGGAACCAACCCGTTGACCTGCATCCCGTCATACACGCCTTATATGTGGCTGAATCGGACAGCGGAAGTGTACTCTGACACCAAGCATGGACGAGTGGATGAATTGAAAATGATTTAGTCTGCGCGTCGTAGTTGATGAGAGAATAAGATCGTAGTTCATTCGTAAGGTCCATGAAGCGCAGTGAGTCCCAGCCATCCGTCGAGCCTGCGAATTGGGCCAGAAAGTTGAGCGGCTTGCGTAGCTCTTCCTTTGTTACACCATAATCCTTGACCTGGTAATTGGCCGCCGCACTGAATATCTTTTCGGATATGCCCTTGTGATGCAAGAACGAGCAGAGCTGGAGAAGCATGGCGGCAGTTGGACTGAGACGGTCGAAGCTGATGTGCCAGGTAGTGTACACTGTCCAGGCGTAGTCATCGTGTGACTGGGTGGGCACTTCGCTAAGCAGGCGCGCCCTATTGGTTGCGTGTCGAATGCGGGGAAGAACCGCGACAAGAAGGTGCTGACGAGGCTCGGGTCGACGCCGTCGATGAAGGACGGTCCCATCTCGAATGGGAAGGTCTTAGCCGAGGGGGCTTTGACAGGGCCCGCCGTCGTTGTTGTTGCAGCGACGTCGAATGAGATCTTGGCAATGGGTTCTCCGTCAGCCAACTCGAGGGTTATAAACCGCCGAGCCAATTCCCTGGAATAAGAGGATAAGAAAGATTCAAGAAGAGGTCGTGCTTGCACTCACCGTTTGTAACGATCCGCGTGGCCATCCTGGTATTGTTGTTCGCGCACGGGTTACCACCGAGGATAAGCTCCCGCAGATTCATGAGCCTATCTCGACGGGAAGAGATGCCATCGAGGTCCTTCCACATCCGAAAATTATTATTCCGTAATGATAGATTTTCGATACGAGGGAGGTATTTGTCGAGGAAGGTCAAGTGCTGGCCAGTCAAGCCATTGTTAGCCAAAGACACGGTCTGTACCTGCGAAACATTGATACGTAATGAAAAAGAGATCGACTCGGACGCACTGGTGGTTGCAGACGCGAAGCGAGCTTGAATATCACTCCCGCCTCTCGGGCAGTACCACCTCCTGACCCAGGTGCCTGCAAATTATATTTGCGCACAATTTCGTCCTCAGATATCGACTAAATAGATGGTTAACAGGAAGCGTCGGATGAGGAAAGTGAACGCACATCGAGATTGAGACACTTGGTCTGTGGATCATATCGTTTATTGACAAACTCCGTCCAGGACCCCACGGTATCTAACGTCTTGTGTCTTCCGGATACACGAGACGAGATAGACGATGATGATGCGTGCGAGCTCCTTGGGCCAACCTGCACTCCGCCAGATACCGCGTTTCGCCTCGGTCGGGCACCAGACTGTGAAGAGCGCGAAGCACCACGGATAGAGAGAGGATCCGAAGCGCCGGAATCGGCTGTTATGCGGGAGGAAAGCTGCGGGCAACGTCGAGGGCGAGTAAGCGAGTGGTTTTTCAATTTTTCGGCAGAAAGGAAGGGTCAAATGGCTCGGCGAAAACCTGACCATGAGTAGCAAGTATATTTACCCTGGAGGAAGAACTCTTGTCTCTTGTATCGTATATGGCTCCCAGGCGGTGAGGACGGTGCTTTGCGGCCGGCTTGCGACCGGTTGGCTTGTCCGTGGCATCCCGCATAGTGGCATCGCGGTCAGTCATGAGACCAGCGCCACGCAGCGCATTGGAGGCAAGCGCCCTAGAGCCTGGTGCTGGGTGTGGGACTGGAGAACATGCCTCGGATGGTGTAGAGGATGTGGTTTCCGGTCAAGGCGCGAGTGTCCCAACACAGCCACGCAATTCCTCTTTCGGCAGCTCCATCCGTCGGCTCTTCCCTGCACTGACCGAGTCTGACTCGACATTCGACTCCCGAGAAATGGCCCCAATTGGATCTCAAAGTGCTACCGCAAAGTCTCGAACTAATAGCTAGAAAGCGTATCATCCTGAATCTGGCCCTACAAATCTATATCAAGCCGAGACCCCTTCATCGCAACTCCATCGCTCACATTCTCCCGATTTATTGCTTTTTTTATCACGGACATGCCGAGCAACCTATCCTTACACTTATGCAACAAGCCCGCGCTTTCACCACCCTCAAGGCAAGAGACATCTCATGCTCACGGACTGCTCGCTTCTTTGTTGCCACGATTTGCAAGTCCATCTCTGTCGGCCTTCTGGGTCCTCGCAGATGATCGTGAGTCACACTCAGCGCTCGATCAGCAAGTGGTCCGTGCCCGGGACAACAGGTGCACTCAAGAGAGAAGTCAGCTCGGTTGCGACGGTCGTCGAACTCCGCTGAGCGCTTGGGATGCTCGCTTTTAGAACTCGTGCCTCTGAGTGAATCAGAAGTCGAGTCGTTCTCATGGCGAAGGGAGTGATACTCTCGTGATACTTGACATTTTACCTCAATCGAACAGCAGTACCGAAGAGTTGCGATCATGTTCAATCTCGAGTCGTCACCCAAATGACGGATGGGTTGTACCGTCCCATCCCGTACGTTGCTGCATATAATATATGAACGGGGCCAGACTCAGTCTACACCCGATAGTCTTCCGCAGACCTCAAACCGGATTCTCATGCTATTAGTAGCCGGCCCAGTCACAACCGGTATAATTTGCAAGGCATAATAAGCCTTAAACGGTGGTAGACTAACTCTCCGAATACAATTCCGTCCTACACGAGCGCAGGCTATAATGACTCAGACACGTCAAACGGACAACGGAAGCACGATAAACCCTGGCTTAATGACTTGATGGCCCGGGGCGGCCGAACTTCTCGATCCTCTCGTGCAGCCCGTTGATCCTCCAGCCATCTGCACGGGCGTTCTTCTTGGAGTCTTCCTACTGCCCGATGATCTCGGAAGGTTTATCGACTCTCATTCGAAGGGCGCATTCAACTTCACCCTCTCCCTCTAATCTTTTCTCCTACGCGGCCCAGCCTGGTCAGCCTCGCTGGATTCGTCGCGTGCATCACCCTACAAATATGCCCCCACGCGAGGAGATGGCAGTTGTGCCATCTACACGCGGTACGGCTGGTTCTACGGCGACGAAGCCTTCGTCGGGACCTCCCCGACTCCATGACATATGCAATACAGCCGCAGGTCTCACGGTCGGCGCCACTCATTTGGCTCGCCTCTGCCTAGTTCCTCACAGCGACTGCCTACGGCGCATCACAGGAGAAGGATTCCGTGTGAGACGGCGTCACGCAATGAAAAACACCCCGCTCGCGCCTGACTTTTTCATTTTTCTAAATTGCAGGTACGGCGCCGACATTGGGAAACTGAACAATGTTTGTTCAAGAAAGCCTCGCCTGCGCCTGGCTCCTTTATTTCTCAAATTGCGGGTATGGCGCTGACATTGGGAAACTGAATCATGTTTGTTTCCGTGTGTTCAATCTACTGGTGTGTTCATTTTATACTCTTTTCTTCCCGCTGAACCGGAGGGCCCAATGTGCGTTGTGGTCTGCGTCACTGCTGCCGACGTAACTATCAATAATTCTTCTCAACGATTCTCGGATCAGGCCACTAAGGACATTCGAGGCGTCGTATCGCCTGGCGTCGACGTGTCCGATGTCGGTGCTCAATCGGCATACATATCTCAGTAGCGGCGGTCTGGAATTTGAAGTCCTGATGAGCGCGCAATCCATTTTCGTAGGAATTCAGCTCATTCTATATTTGTTACATTAGATTGTATGCTACAGGTGTTGGTTCAAACGCCAGAGAACAAATAAATCATGGCTTGTTAATTTCCTGCTGCGCCTGACCCTTGTCGTGCCGGACGTTGCCCTCGGCTTGCTGGGCCTTGTCGCCGGTGACAGCGCCGACGACGCTGTCCTTCTTGCCTGTCAGGCGGTCGGCAGCCCCCTCAGTATAGCCCTGCGCCTGGGCGGCCTGAGAGTAACATTAGGGTGTTGAATACTTATGGGCGAATGAAGTGCGCAAATATTTACCTTGTATTCGGCTTCGCCTTGGGCGTGCTCCTCCTTGCCGCTCGTCTGCCAGCTTTGGAGGCCGGTAAGGTTGCCTATGGTCTCGACGGCGTTACCCTTCACGGAGTGGTACTGGCCAGTCGTCTTGCTGTAGAATTTCAGGTTAGAATGCGTTGAAAACGTGGAGCAAATGCACGAACTCGGGGCTGTTCGTGGACGACATGTTATGCGAAATAAGTAATAGGGTTGGTTGATTGGTTGTGGTAATCGTGGGTGTGGCTGCTGAGAATGGGTCAGCGTCGTTCCATGTCTTATACCACAGAGCGGTGGAGCTTGGAGCTACGACAGGACTCCAATGACGAGAACATGATATAAGATGATGCAACGATACTTAGTCCGCTACTAGTCCCGTGATCGCGTCAAGCCCTCGACATCACGGCACGTTCAACTTGCAGGATCATGACGGCGGCGACTAGGGACCGGGGCGGACGAGGCTCCAGTCCGACGAGCTGTAGCGCATTCCGTGGAAATTTTTTATCTATGCGTTAGACGCGAGTGGCACAGCAAATCCAGGCAACTACGACGACATCGGACAACCCGAGTCGGAGAAAGCAGAAAGCCACTCCGGCGTCCGCAGGGTTTGAAGCTGGGCTTTGATGTGCGTAATTTTAACGCGCATATGATGTCATGCAATTGCGCAACTTTTATTCCTCGGTAGCGTATATAAAGGATTGCTGCGCCGTGTTAGAAACCAACTTGAAATCCTACTCACTACAACATGTCATCCGATTCCACAACCAACACCGGTCCAAAGTCAGTTCTTGTCTCATGTTTTTGGTCCAGGCTGATTCTCATCTCGCCCTGTTCACAGCAAGACCACCGGCCAATACCACTCCGTCAAGGGCACCGTCGTCGAGACGATTGGGAACTTGACCGGCCTCGAGAGCTGGAGCACCAGTGGCAAGGAGGAGCATGCGGCGGGCGAAGCCGAGTATAACGTATGTTGAATTTTGTTTGAATCTTTGCTACTGCCAGACGCTACTGAGGGCGACTCGTCACTCTGCAGGCCGCTCAAGTTGAAGGTTACGTCGATGGAACTGTTGACCGTGTATCAGGCAAGGTGGACAGTGTTGTCGGCGCAGTTACCGGCGACAAGTCTCAGCAGGCGCATGGTAACCTCCAACATGACAAGGGCCAGGCGCAACAGGAGATCAACAAGCCCACATAGTAATCTTCCTAGTACCGGGGTTTGCGTAGTATATATTCATTGAAGCTCGACGTATTTGACCTATGTAGCTGCAATTTAAAGTGCATCCAACGAGCCTGAGGGTTTCCGCTCACTCACCTTGATCAACTTGAAGAATCAACTTGAAATGATGGCGGCCCGTGACGCTCTTGAATCCGAACCACAACCTACCACAACAACGCTTTCCCAGCTTTCCCTCCTCTGATGAATTTACCTTGTTGTCGTTCTTCATCAGACAGAACCTTTGCCACCGGTAGTCTCGGGAACTCGTTAATGACGTTCTAACGACGTTCAAACTAGCTGACAGTGTTCAGCTCCGTACCCTGAGCGGCTGAGCCCTCAGGTGTGCAAACCCTGAAAGTTACTTCTCTCCGCTGAAAATGCTTGGAAAAAATGACACACCCACCTGCTCGGAGGAAAATGCCGCCGCCGTAGCTTGAGCTGAATGACTGCCCGACTTGCCATTAACCCTTCACAAGTGTCACATTTGACAGGCCGAACGAATCGTGAGTCTGGCATCTTCAATACGCCTATACCTGGGGGACGGGTTTGTGGCATGCTCACGGGTCCCAAAGGGATTTCGATCGTCGCGGACAAGGTCACAGCCCTGGCAGCTTTACTAAAGGCCAGCGCCAAATGAAGCTTATCCGATGTGAACTCATTAATCTTGTTACTAGCTGTGTACTCCTTAGTTTTGAGTTCTTGCCCTTGTGCCACAAGTGCCCACGAGTGCTTGCTACGCAGGGTCTGATTCTTCGGTTTACTGAATCGTTGCGTCCGGTGGAAATGAGTTCTGATGGGAATCGTTTTGTACGCTGAGGCCGCGTAACTAAAGCCTGTTGAAGGTTGGTTCACCCATGAATCTTATCCGCCTGGACCAACTGATTTAGTTTTGGGTCTTGGGCGGGGTGTCCGTCACAGAACTTTCTGAGAAACGGTTCTTGTCTCGTAAGTCTTCAACTCCTTCAAGTTGCCATACGCGGCCGTCAAAAAACCCAATACATTGCATATCACTTGTTTGCCGACATTGGCCTCAAGGTCGTGACGTGTCTCCGAGATGGAATGTTCCCGCGCTGTGCTCCGGTGAACAGCACTGCGCAAGCCCGCACCCCAGTAAATGCCGCCTGCCTCGTTGCAGTCTTCTTATTTCCCATGATTGGCGTATATACCTGCTCCTTATGACCGTCCATCCATTCGTCCGCAACAGGTGACACGGAGCACTTTCTCTTCTTCGCGCTTTTCTTCGCGCCAGCTCACTTTCTCTTCACCGTTCTCTCTCTCTATTCCTTTATGTCTCGACGCGCCGGCCAAGAAAATTTTGGTTTACACTATGCCGCGCTGGTAGGGGACGACGATGGCGTCCGTCGCGCCCTCCGCTCTGGAGCCAACGTCAACGATCTCGACTTGACGGGACGGACCGCGATAATGTGTGCCGTCGCTGGCGAACAGTACGTCTTTCGGCCCCGAATTATTGATAATTTTCATATCATATGAACAGCTGGGACACCTCGACGCGTCAACCTTGCCTCTTCCGACTCCGGGCACCTACGAGTTCTCCGCACGCTCCTCAGCGACGCGCAGATGGCTCTGTTCACCTCAACGCGCCGCAGATGGCGTACCGCGGCGTCACGCCCCTCGGTATGGCGGCGTGGCTGAACGCGAGTGACACGGTGCGCGTGCTACTCGAGGATAGCGTAGAATCGTCCGTGGCCGTGGACGGAAGGGACGTTCATGGCGCAACTCCGCTCATGTGTACGTCTTTTTCAGTTGTGGGAAACAGCTGTTCTCAGGGTTCCAAATACAGACGCCGCGCGAGACGGCGGCCTTGACGTCGTGCGACTGCTCGTATGTCCGCCTTCTTTTGATTTGTGCTTGGTTTACATTTTGGCTAGCTCCGCCACGGCGCATGTCCAGATGCCAGCGACGGAAACTATCGTACCGCAGTCCAGTATGCATTGGCCTATCCCCAAATTCTGTGGTTGTGCGAGATGGCACTGCGGCAGCATCGTTGGCTAGAGAGCCAGGTTCGGCGGCTTCATTTTGAGCGGATTGCAGATGCTTAGCTTAACGCCCTCTCTCTTGCAGGCACCGCACCGCAGCAGAATCTCATCCAGTCCAGACGCGGCACATCTTCTTCACATCGCACGCGACGCGCTTTTGCCGTCTTGCACCTTCGAGGCTCCGCCCTTGTCCGTCTTCTCCAGCAAGCCTACACCTGCCAACACAATCATTGAATCCGTTAAGAGCGCCGATATCGCGTTCCTCCGCTCCTTACTATTCGCACCCTCCATCCCCCCGTCATCGCATCCTCAGTTCTATCCCTTATCGTCACCCGTCCTCGTAAACCTCCCAGACGCGAAAGGCTGGAGTGCCATTCATTACTGCGCTGCCGCGGAATATCCTTCCGTGCAGATCCTCGATGCGCTCTACTGCGCAGGCGCCGTCCCCATGCTCTTCACGACACAAGAACACTGGACGCCCTTGCATGTTTTGTGCAGACTCCGCGCCGCCTCGACCGCCCGGAGCTGCTGTACCAATTTCTCGCCCATATTGTAAATGATCTCCGCGCGCCACTGGCGGCGACGGATAGGGAGGACGAGACATGTATTCATATCGCCGCTGAAAAAGGCACCTGTATAGAAGTACTGATACTGCTATTGGACTGCGACACCTCCGGTACCGTCCGCGAGATGCGGAACGCGCGAGGGTGCGATTTGCTGCTTTTTTGCCTTAATCTCACTGTCAACTCAAATATTCATAGGCTCACCGCGCTGGAAGTGTGCAAACCCGAGTTTCGTGCGGCCTTCGGTGAACAGCTCGAAGAATTCCGTTCGGCATCGTCGCTTTCTTGTTACACTATTCGGCCCGCTGCCTCCGACTCGCAGACATCGCTATCTTCTTCACTTATTTACGACGATGCGGGCTTCGACCACGAAGACGCTGCGTCTCTGTTGAACGACGTCGATATATCGGCGTCCTCCGAGCAGCTCCTTGCCAATCTCCGCCTTACTTCGACCGCTGTAAGCAGCGCAGCAACGCCGTTCCACCTTAACGTACTTGACAACCTGCTCCGCGAGGCCGCCGACATCGCCACCATTGTCTCTGCGCACTACCGCACCGTCGTGAACGAAGCGGAAAAAGATGTGTTGCGCCTGCGAAGCGGCGCGGACAAACTGCAGGCTGCACTGGATCGCGCGTGCCGCGACGTGGAGCGAGCCATGCGTGCCCGCGGGATCGCCCCTGTGGCGGCATTGCTGCGGAAGCGCCTCAATCGCGAATCAGAGGATTCGCAGGCGACGGTCGTGTCCGTTGACTATCCGACAGCACCGGAGGTGGCTAAATCCTCGGAACGCATAGACAAACTGCATTCCGAGGACAAGACGCTCGAGCCTGTTACGTCACCTGCGAGAAACTCGAAGCAGAGCGGGACCACGAAACTCAAGGCTTGGATGCTACGGAAGCTCATGCCCGCGGGCGAAGACGCTATTGAAGCAAGTCCGCCGCTGCCTGCTGCTGTCAAAGCGCCCCTCAAAACCCAGCAGCGCCCCAAACTGGACGTCATTCCCGAGCAGCATGCGGGCCCGCAGAAACCGCTGCCACCGCCGCCTGCTTCCTCTGCGGACGATCTTGATTTGTCCGCTGACGCTTGGAAGGACGGTCTCATCCGGACTTCTTACGCCGCACTCCAGGCTGCGAGCCGGGACCTGGACCGTATCAGAGACTGCATCATTTCGGTCTGTCTTCCATTTCATAACTCTTGGCGCCCGATGATTGAATCATTCATCCATTTCATCCACATAGGCGGAGTATCTCATCTCCGTCGTCGACCGCTCTGTCGCGCGGACCGAGCGGGTTGTAAACAAAGCGCTCAGAGTAAGTAGTCGGTCAGCCTGCCGCCAAGTCTTGTTCTCTGACTAGGATTTCATATACAGAAACGCCAACTAGCCCTCGCCAGACTCCGCGCGGCGACTTCGGACGACTCTTCCGGCGACGAGTTTTTTGTACGACCAGCCGTGCTTTCAACGAAGTCCAGCCTCGCATCGCTCTCATCTGTGTATTCTGCTCGCTCTTCCTGTGTTTCTCTCGCCGCGACCCTCGTAGAGCAAGAAGACGACGAAACACGCTTCGTTCGCCGACTGTTGCTGCGTAAAATTGATGCCGGAGCCAGCGGCATCCAAGAACAACTCGAAAGAGGTGTCAACTGGCTTTGCGCCGTCAAAGAGGTCGTTCGCGGTGCTAAAAGGACAGCCTACATCTAACAACTAGGCTGGAAAAGTAAATGTATTTATCCAATCGTACTATAGTGTTTTACCGTCCATAGAGCATCGCCTGTCCATCTGTACTACCTCAGCAATATAATGTTGTACACTGTTCCCAGCATTGATTATCGACATGATACATAGCTGCCAGGTGTCGTTCCAATGCGATATCAGGCAATGGCCGAGTGTCGATATTTGCATGGTGGGAGAAACATGATGCTTGTAGTATCAATGTCTTGTCTCGTTCAACCGACGTGAAAAGGCTTCACGACATTGATAATGCGTCACCTCCCCTCTGAAGCCGCATATCAGCGACAGAACGGCCGGATGAAAGGCAGAAGCAAACCTAGGAGCATGCACCGCGATGAAACTGTTCCCCATGCGCTTGTGGCATTGTGGACAGCTTGAGAGAGCGTTAACTGAACGGAGGCAGACGACAAAAGGCGAATAACGCACATGCGACTGTCGGTGATCTTCACCCTCTTGGTCTGCAGATTCATCAGTTTCCTGTCGACCTGATCCCCACGGGCTTTGCTCAGATTCCGAATGACGCGGGTATCGAACGTCGGCGCGCGAAGGGCTCCAATGAGGAATGTGCGGACATCCTTCGTCGAGACAAGAGGCGGGAGAAGCTGCAGCGTGTCTACCGCGTCCAGTTGGTGACTATGTCGCGCAACGATATCCAAAGCAGGTTTGAGCAGGTCTAAGGCGTTTTTGACAGTCGGACGAAGATACAGGCGCAATAGTGTCAAATACACATTGGAAGTCTCTGTGCCCGCGCGGTAGACGCGAGTGCAATGCCTATGGACATGAATGAGAAATTGAAAATTGCCCAAAGTTACACCGGACGTACTCTTCGGCCTTCTGATAATCCTGCAGCCGGTACACATACAGCTCCAATGCTTGGTCGTGCCGCCCAAACCGGCCAAGCAGTATCGCTCGAGCTTCGAATAAATCTAGTTATCGTAAGTACAAGACAAGGACAGCTCGCAGAATCCACCCACCTTCGGAGGAGATCATACCATACAGCCGATCAATGCTATAGCGGTCTGTGGTATCGATGAACTTCAGAAGCTTCTCGTAATGCTGGGTCCAGTCTGTGAACCAGCAACCATCATCAACACCACTCATCTTGACATTGGCAGCAGAATTACCCTTGTCATTACGCTTTCTGGTAGAAAGCGTCATTTTGAGGTACAGCTCAGCCAACCGGTCGTGGAATACACGAGATTCCTCCTGCCGCTCCTCGATCAGGAACTCGATATACCGGATACACAACAACGGGTCGATGCTCTCCAGATAATCAGCAACAGCCGGTCGAGGGAGCTCGACATCTTCGGAAGTAAATATCTGGAGTGAAGTCACCATCAGAATAGAATTGAAATGTCCCATGGTAGCCTGCTCACTTGGAAAGCCATTGCGCCGTCTTTATCAAAGATCCAGCGCGCTGACGCAAAAATTTCATCTAGATGTTCGGGTCCCAATTTTTGGAGATAGTATATGGAAGGCGACAGTTTAGCTTCCATGTCTATCTCCTTCTCACTTTGTCTGCCAAAGTTCAATGGTGTCTGTCAACTTAGAAAGAAGGAACTCACTGCTTGAGCAGATCTAACGCCTTGCGGTGCATCTGCTTGCCATTATACAGATCCGGAGTTCTGCGAATTTCTGGGGAGCGCCTGGTCAGCTTGAAAGGTATATCGCCGCTCAGAGACAGACAAACCCCCCGCGCACGTAGCTCCTCCTCCACCTCTGACACTTCGCACCAATTCGGCGTCGACAAAACGGCCCAATAAGTCCGGGGTTGTTGAGCAGATATGACTTGAACCGCGCCGTGTCGACGATCTGCGCGAACCGCACCAGCTGTTCCGACGACAAAGTTGACAACGGGGCGTTGGGGAGTGCGAACAGGTCTTCAACAGACATCTCGGACAGGGGAGATATTTCGTGGGATTGGTTGGGCGCAATGCCCGCTGCCTCGAGGGCTGCTGCGATTCGGGGACGGTGATAGGACAGGTATTCCAGCAAGGTGCGCATAGAGCGGGGCAGATCATCTGAAACAGGATGATTAGATGTGTAAGAGCAGTTAGAGGACGGCTACTGGACTTGCCGTGTACAGGTTGCTTGGGCTTGGCTTCGGAAGCCACGGACGCTGTGCCATCGTCCTTGAGCGCGGCAGGCAGAAATGCACCCAACCCCTTCAGTCGACCACGAAGTGTTCCCGAAGTAGCCGCAGATAAGCTGTTAGATGAGGGTGAAGCCTCCAAAAGTTCGGCAACACTCTTTTCAGCTTGGTGACCCTCCGCACCGTCTTTGACCGACTGAGCCTCAGTCACGCTTGGAGTCGAAGGCGTCGATACCTCGTCTATCACCGCGGGCCCCCGAAAAGAGGTATCCAAGCTTCCTGAGGCACAAAAAGTCGCCCTGAAACCGCCTCCGGATACAGAGCGACCACCTTCGCGGGGTTGATATCCAACGCAATGAACGTGTCCAGCGCCGTGTCGAGCTGCGACGCCCGAAACTGCGCCACGGCGTTCAACCCACGTATCTTCGTCACTCTCTCTTCCTTGTCCGGGAGGGCGCTGGCGTCGATGATGTCGAGCAGCGCGAGGGCGTCCGAGTACTGCCCGCGGAGATCAGTTCGTCAATCTGGGCATTCCACGACTTCATGCGGAATTGCCATAGGGTGCTCCCTTCGGCGGCAGCGGCAGTTCTGTCGGTCGGAGTGGTCACGAGGAAGAGTGATGATTTGGAAGGCGTCAGAAATCGGACGGTGGCATTGGCAGTGGGTGTTGTCGGGGGGTGATCAAAGGAAAGAAAAGAGTTTGTGTGGGCAGCAGAGATATTGAAGACCGAATCTGAATGACTGTCGTTGGGGTCAAAGTGCTTTGCGAGCCAGAGGCGGAAGACTCGGCGGCGGGTTTGGTAGACGAGGCAATGGATCCAGGTGGCAGGACAGAGAAAATATAGGGTTTAACATATGCTGCAAAATGGGTCTATCAAAGGCGACTGGACGCAAAATGCACAGGATTTACCTATCTCTTCTGGAGGGGCGGGCCATTGGACCGCAGCAGGTCGCGACGGTCCCGCATCAGGACCGATAAAAATGCCCTCATCTGCATCGTTAGGATTCGGAGTGCGATTGGTGAAAGCAGGGACAACTTACTATCCTTGAGAATGAGTGTCTCAAATTCGCTGATGTGGAGAGCGCCGGGCTTAGGCTTGGCCCCAAGACCGAGCGTCATGTATCCACCTAGTCCAGACAATGCCCCCATTCCTGCCCCTACAGCGGTCCCAGGTAGCGGAACAGTAACATCCGTGGCGGTCATCTTGGGGATGGAGAATATCGCATATTCAGTCGGTGAGTAAGCGAAACACGCTGTATCTTTGTCCAGGAATGTGATTGCACGCGCAGAATGTGGTAATGGGGCTTCCTACTGCGTGTCAGTAGCCAAAACACTCTTATAGGGACCCTGCGCACTTTGGATTCCTGTGCTTCGCCATCTTTCCAGGAATATATAACGACCCTTCTTCTACATCCTACAACCAGCCGTGTCACCAAAGTAGGAATTGGGGGTGGCCTGGACGAGAATCCTTCTGTCGTGGCGTCACTGTCGGTTGCAATATGCTGTATTGAGGAGTGGATCGCAAATGAGAAGGCGGCCTTAGCCTTGAGCAGTGGAGTGGGCGGGGAGAAGGTCGGGAGCGGAACAAGGTGACGGTCGACTCTGGTGCTCCCGAGTGAATATGTATCACATTTACTGAGCGGCACTTACCGGACAAGAGGACCAAGGAATTTACATCTTTGATGAAACCAATTTGCTCGATAGCTCTTCTTGCCAATCCCTTCTTGAATTCCACCAGGGTCAGTGTTTCTTCGTCCTCGTCGACTAGGCGCGTGCATTAGCAACTTGTCCAGCAACAGCGACGACCGAGTACCATTATCGTCAATCCCATAGATGCCGAAGTTTCCCGTGGCAGTCCCAACGTATAATCTGTCGCCTGGACAAGTCGTGAACATCGAGCACATACACACCGAAAGTGGCCGTTGCCTTGCACAGTCAAGCTCTCTATCTTATCTTTTAGACCAGTAACGACTGCTGTTGGAGTTTCGAACGGAGCCATCGTCAAGACGCCTCAATAAACGCCCGTGGGTCGAGCGCCGCAGAGTCCTGGCCGAGTGGTGTCCGCTTCGGAAACGAAGGCGCGTGATGTTCAGGATGATCGCACCAAATCATCACTGATCGGGCCGCAATTGATTTTGAACCACCATGAGCTCTGATCCCCCGAAGCGTTCCTTCCGCCAGCACGCTCTCCCCGTTCTCACCAGAGTCCTCCATGGCACCGCCCCATTCATCAGCACTTTCATGCTCATCCATCTCTCGGCCCCCATGCTCGCTAATCTCGGCGGTTCCTCGCTGGCATCCCAAACCATGGTTAGCTCAGGTACTTCCTCCAGAAACTGATCTTCATTCGAACCAGCTTCTTGGCCGCGAATACTACCAAACTGAGTTCGGAGAAAAAATTCTCCTGCTTGGGCCCCTGGCCGTCCACGCTCTAGCGGCATCACTAAACGTGTACTATCTCCGCCCCAATCCCCTCCACGCCCGCGGACGAGCCTCCTCTCTCTCACCGGCTACACCAATATCGTCCTCCTCCTCCCGCACTTGATGACGCACCGCTTCCACCCTATGGACCCAGCCCCACCGATCCATGCTCTAGGCCCGTCCGAACTCAGCTTTGAATACGTGAAATACGGGCTGGTCAACTGGCCGTGGACGAGTTGGTTTCTGTACAGCGGGCTGGTTGCCAGCGTAGTGCTTCATGCGGTGGACGGCGATCGACTAATGTTCAACACGTACCTTGGCTCGGGTTTGCAACGCATCAAGGCAGCCGCACGGAAACGTCTTCTTGCCATCGGGCTCACAGTTGTCGCGGTCCCTGTTCTGTCTGGACTTTTTGTCATGTCCAGGGAACCTCTCATGATATTCGCCTCCACTGCTGAGCGTTTCCACGCGACGTTCACAAAGTCTCCGTTCTTTAATTATAAAGGTCCTGGTTAGGGCCTACGTCACCGCGCAGAGATTGTTACCAAAGGTTATTGTACTTTGATCTTAAACCGTCAGGGTGCGAAACGCGCGGATATCTCTCATACTGGAAGTATACCAGGGTCGTTCCATCTCGATATCCTGTCCAACAGATTACTGTGGGTTGACCTTTCTAATGGATTTCGGCTCGACTCTCCTAAATACCATGAACGGCCCTCGATTGCTGTTTATAGAGCCATCTCCCGTACGGTGCGCGTTCGCAGAGTTGACTTTCTCGTGCCATTGAAATGCTCAGATAATGTTTACACTTGTTCAGTCTAAAATTCTCACCAGTCAACAACGCAGACCACTTTTACTGCGGCGGCGTTCGACTCCACATACTCCTGCGCGTGTCCAGCTTGAGATATTTTGAACACCTTGTCCACATTGATGTTGATCTCTCCGCTCCCGACGGCGTCGACGATCTGCTGTAGAGGCGCCGTCGACATGTCTACCGTGTTCGAGGCGAACATGGTTTTGCAAATGCTATGGCATTGTGTACACTGTAAACGGCTGATTTGCAACAAAGGTATATCTTTCACGTACTTTACTAGGAGCCAAAGAGACAAGGGGGTCGAACTCTGCACGCCACACGTGCGACAGCGAGCCGACGATGGCAATGACGTCGTCCGGGGCAAGAGCAGCGCACGAGCCCTCCAGAGCCCGTGGGCCGACCAGTTGCACGGCCTTGGGATCTAAGCCACTAGTGACACGGGGCATTTGCAGTGCATACAAAGATGTATGCCACGGAAGCACTTGGCCGGATGTTGCATGCAGGAGTTGGCAGGAGTTGGCTGGTACAGTGTTGTACGTCCTGCCGGATGAGACTCGATGATCAAATGGGTCAAGGGGAGGTCCGATCAGATCGGCGGAGTTTCCCGGTTTGGGCATATTTCTCACGGTTGAAAGTAGACTTGACTAGTCACTGGTCCCCGTAGCTGGTCCGAGACTACTTAAGAGTCAAGTGGCGTGAAGTGTAAAATCAACGTTAATCAACATTCATACTATGGAACTTAGTGTTCAGATTTGAGTACAAGGAATTCGCCAACCCGTCGATTTGATTCATTTTGCAAACTCGTTTAGCACCTCCGGCGAATTGCAGAAGTTCGTCCTCTCAATATTGAAATCTGGTCAATTTTTTTGAAATTCCATGTCTGCTATTCAGCGAAAAAGCATCAAACGCACTGTCTGGAATCATCGTAAGGTTGTCGCGCATGAGTTGCATCACCTGCTTTGTGCTCGATGTGCTGAAAGGCAACCACTCCGCTGTAGAAATAAATTAGGTGGAAGGAGCATTGAGACTGGCACACCGGTGAAACGACGAACCGCCCGGGTTCAGGTCGTTGACGAAATTAACATAGAAGTCAATCATCTGCTGCGCGAAAGCTTGCTCGACGTCTGGGATCGGCCCAAAGAATAGCTGCAATTCGGACGCATGAAAAACTGGGGAAAAACCATAATGTTCATTGAACCAAAAGTGAATTCGACCACGAACCTCCCAAGGTTGGATCGTTCCCGGGAATTAATTCGGCAAAGTAATAAGCCCATGTGGGCTGCAGTGCCGAGGCATGAACAAAAAAGTTGCGCCTGGGAGCTAAGAACATCTGATCGGTATACCACGCCTCGGCGCGGTCGAACAGGGCATCCCCGGTGGCATGCGGCGCTCCATTCTCAGGATCGCCGGCAGGGAATAGCGCGAGGATTTTCGCGTAGAGATCAGGGGTCAGGGTGCTGTTGTCGATAACAAGGTGACCAGTGAAGTTCATGAACGCCGCATTCTGAGCTGCGCCGACAAGCCCAAGTCCTTCGACCGAGGTGCTGAAGATTGTGCCCTCGTTTACCTGATATTATTGAGCAAAGAGAGAGGTGAAACTTAGTTTTTACGGACATTGGTGCCACCGAGGTATGGGAGATGCAGGAATTCGCCTCTAGCGATACGAGCAGAGGCCCGTTCAGGAATAAGGCTTCCCGCAGGACCGACCGACGGCTCCCAAAGTTGACCTCTCAAAGTACCTTCTATCAAAGCATTACTCGTGTTGAGCAGCGTCTAATTTGGGTGGTAAGTATAGGGTCCGAATACGAGAATAGCATGCCTGCCTCGAAAGGAACTTTCTGGAGACACGAAACAGCTTCCGCCCCTGCCGAGCAGTCGGTCGCAGCAAGGAGTCGAGTAAATGGTTTTTCTGGTTTATCATACGTGCTCGCATCCGGAGAGTTCTTACTATAGCAGGATTATATATGAAGCACCCAGTGTTAGACAAATCCACTCACAAAGGTCCCGTGGAAGAATCAGTTATTCCCGCGCGGAAAAGAGGCTGAGAAGCTGGGAATATGAAATGGCTTTCCACACTCCCAGCACCGGCAGACTGGGAGACAGCAGTCAGATGTGAATTTGCTAGGGAGATCTCGGTAGTACTTGACCCCAAATGGTAACCTTTGTCCGTGTCAGCAACGGGAGCCTTGGCTAGAGAGCATTGAGTATACCTCAGAAGGATTGCCGCCGAAGGCAGCGATATTTTCCTTGACGAAAACGAGAGCTTGCCTTTGGTCGAGCAAGCCTGCATTCAAATCCTGCGGAGCTACGCTTGCGCTGGAAAGCTGGGACCCGTCAATCCGAGTCCCTCATCGGCAAAAGTCAAGGTAGACACTCACGAAACCGAACGTGTTCACGCGATAGTTGATCGAAACAAATATGATTGGTTTTTCCAAAGCGACACTCCTCCGGAGAATCACTAGACGCGGTTCAGCCCAACATCAGTGGAAGAGGGCATCATAGTATACGCGTGGGATCAAACTGAGGGTCAGAAGCCGCGCTGTGAAAAACTTAGTTACGTACTAAACACGTTGAAATCCGGACCGTACCCAGTGGTAAATTGCCCTCCCTAGGCCATTCAGTGAGCGAAACACTGTCGTTTGAGATTCAAGACTCTTACATGTATCCAGAGAAGCACCGGTACTTTCGACCCGGTAGTCAAGTTTTGCGGTCTAAAAACCTATGTTCCATGATATGATATGTGAATTGGCAGGAATGAGAGACAATCGGATTCACGTTGAGGAATAAACAGTCTTCTGAAATTGGGGCACCAAGATTACTAGCTGGGGGTTGAGGGCAAGCATTTCCGAATACAGAGGCATCCTTGATTCCACTCGGAGCCTTCGTAATGGGAACGGGGCTTTGAAGCGGAGTGCTCCAACAGGAGCTGTTGCATAGGGAATTCCGAGCCATTTCTCCGTGCCATTGGCTGTCGCAACACCACGGAACGTGCCCGAAGTTAGGGATACGTCCAAAGAGGCGCCCGCCACGGCAGATAAGCCATACAGAAAGCAGTATAAAATCTGTGGGAGGGTGAGATGCATGGTGCAGGTGGTAAGCCGTGTGGCAAATCTGAGGATACTAAATGGGACGGTTGGGCGCGGGAGGTCATCAGACACTACAGAATCGTGAGCGTGAGATGGAAGTTCGGATACGCAGGTCATGGAACATAATGTAATTGCGCTGACATGCACTGATTCTCTCACGGTTGAAAGTAGACTCGAACTACTTCGAGTAGCCCCGATGTGCAGTCTCGAGGGGAAGTATTTGGGCGCACAGGTCAAGATTTTTAGAGACTAGGGCTCAAGTGACGTGAAATAGAAAGTGTTCGATATCATATATCAACGTTCATCCTATGTAAACTGTTAAAATTTGAGTACAAGGAATTCGCCATTGAACCCTTCTGCTTTATTTTTCGAACTGGTTAAGGACCTCGGGCGAGTTGCAGAAATTCGTCCTCTCAATATTGAAATCTGTCCCATTCGTTCAGCTCCACATCTACAGCTCAACAAGAAGGCATGGAACGCACTGTCCGAAATCATCGTAAGATTGTTGCGCATAAGCTGCATCACCTCCTTCGTGCTCGAGCTGCTGAAAGGCAACCACTCTGCTGTAGAGATAAATCAGGTTGAATGAGCATGAAAATGAGCACGCCGGCGAAATGACGAACCGCCCGGGGTCAGATCGTTTACGAAATTGACGTAGAAGTCAATCATCTGCTGCGCGAAAGCTTGCTCGACGGCTGGGATCGGCCCAAAGAATAGCTGCAATTCAGATGCATGGAAAACTAGAAAAAAGCCCATGATGTTCATTGAACCAAAAGTGAATTAGATCACGGACCTCCCAAGGTTGGATCGTTCCCAGGAATTAATTCGGCAAAATAATAAGCCCACGTGGGCTGCAGCACCGACGCGTGATTGAAAAAGTCGCGCCTGGGAGCTAAGAACATCTGATCGGTATACCACGCCTCGGCGCGGTCGAACAGGGCATCCCCGGTAGCATGCGGCGCTCCATTTTCAGGATCGCCGGCAGGGAATAGCGCGAGAATCTCCGCGTAGAGATCAGGGGTCAGGGTGCTGTTGTCGATGACCAGGTGACCAACAAAGTTCATGAAAGCTGCGTTTTGGGCTGCGCCGACGAGCCCCAGTCCTTCGACCGAGGTGCTGAAGGTCGTGCCCTCGTTGACCTATGTTCATTGAGTGGGAGTGGCGAGAAAAGTGAAAGTTAAATTTCACGGACATTGGTGCCACCGAGGTAGGGGAGATGCAGAAAGTCGCCTCTAGCGATACGAGCAGAGGCCCTTTCAGGGATAAGGCTTCCCGCAGGCCCGACCGACGGCTGCCAAAGCTGACTGTTCAAAGTTCCGTCTATCATGGCATTACTGATGTTGAGCAGCGTCTGACTTGGCTGGTAAGTATATGGACCGAATCGAGAATAACATGCACGCCTCGAAGGGGAGTTTCTGGAGACACGAAACAGCTTCTGTCTCAGCTGAGCAGCCCGTGGCAGCGAGCAGCCGAGCAAATGGCTTTCCTGGTTTGTCATACGTGCTCGCATCCGGAGAGTTCTTACTATAGTATGATTATATATGAAGCACCCAGTTTAAGACGGTCCCACTCACAAAGGTCCCGTGGAAGAATCGGCTATTCCCGCGCGGAAAAGAGGCTCGGAAGCTGGGAATACGAAATGGCTTTCTACACTTCCAGCACCGGCAGACTGGTAGTCGGAAGTCAGATCGAAATATTTTGAGGAATCTATCGATAGTACTTGACCCCAAATGGTAACCTTTGTCCATGTCAGCAACGGGAGTGGCTAGAGAGCATTGAATGTACCTTGGAAGGATCGCCGCCGAAGGCAGCAATATTTTCCTTGACGAAAACGAAAGCTTGCCTTTGGTCGAGCAAGCCTGCATTCAAATCCTGTGGAGCTACACTTGCGCTGGAAAGCTGGGAGAGGTCGATCCCTCATCGACAAAGGTCAAGGTAGACACTCACGAAACCAAACGTATTCACGCGGTAGTTGATTGAAACAAATATGATTGGTTTTTCCAACGCGGCACTCCTCTGGAGAATCACTAGGCGCTGTTCAGCACAAAACAAATGGAAGAGAGGGACACGTACATGTGGGATCGAACTGAGGGTCAGATGCCGCGCTTTCAGAAACTCAGTTATAGAAAGATGTCGATTCCCAAGCTGTATTACCCGCTGGTGAATGCTCCTCCCTGAACCGTTTATGAGCTCAACACTCTGTCGTTTGAGATCCAAGGTTCTTACATGTATCCAGAGAAGGACTGGTACTTTCGACTTCGCAGTTACGTTTTGCAGTCTAAAAACCTGTGCTCGATGATATGATGCATCAGTCAGGAATGAAAGACAATCAGATTCACGTTGAGGAATAAACAGTCTTCTGAGACCGGGGCACCAAGGGTAGCCGGGGGTTGAGGGCAAGCATTTCCGAATTCCGAGGCATCCTTGATTCCACTCGGAGCCTTCGTAATGGGTACGGGGGCTTTGAAGCGAAGTGCTCCAACAGGAGCTGTTGCATAGGGAATTCCGAGCCATTTCTCGGTGCCATTGGCTGTCGCAACACCACGGAACGTGCCCGAAGTTAGGGATACGTCCAAAGAGGCGCCCGCCACGGCAGATAAGCCATACAGAAAGCAGTACAAAATCTGTGGGAGGGCGAGATGCATGGTGCAGGCGGTAAGCCGTGTGGTGATACTAAATGGGACGGCTGGCGTGGGCCGCTGTCTACGATAGGTCATCCGACACTACGTCTCTTAGCCGGCAGACGCGCCGGTAGCGGGAACGGGTGCCCGGGCCTCATGGGTGGTGGCACTGGGAATGCGCAAGAAATCGTGAGATGGAAGTTCCGAACGTTCGAACACCGTGAGCCCGGGTCCGGTTTCTACATATTTCCTGATGACAAGCGGGGATGGTCGGGACTCGGATGGATCATGATTCATGATCTAATCAATTTGGCTTGCAGGACACTACGATGTAGGTACTAGGTCTCCCTCACCACAGAGGACACGACATCTAAAACTGCGCGCGGCTACCTGGACGTATCCGTGTACGGGTGCCCCAATATACTCAGAGATGGAGTGGTAGATGGACCCTTGTAAGAGATCTAGAGTTCCAAAATTGCGTATGCACGAGCGCTAATTTTTGAAACGTCAATTCTGAGACCCTGAAAAAGCCAGCTGAATTCTCAGAATGAGGTAAAAAAAAGCGGAGACCATGTAATAAAAGTTAGAGTGTTACACATACCATACCTCCGGAGAGGCGTCGTTCCCCATTTTTCTCTAATTTTGGCCAGGGCCTTGGGCGGCTTCGAATTCGACGAGTTGACATTGCGGTACGGCACAGAAGAGAAGTGGTCCAACTTAGTGTCGGAAAAGGCGATAATACCCGTTGGGCACTTTATGTAAAGAGCGAAGTTACAGCGATATATCATACATAAATGGTTGCAGGGCCATTCGAGGTCCTGAGGACGACTTGGCCTCGGTGCATATTCTCCTTGTCCCAGTAGACAGAGCCCTTGGCAGCTCTGCCCTTGGTGATCACCCGCGTCTCCACCGAGCGCTTCCGGCCCTTACCCGCCGGGTCCTCCTTCTTGGAATTCGATGGCAGGATGTTAACGGCAGAGTTGGACGTGTAAAGCTCCACGTCGCCTTCGTACGTGACAGGAAGCGTCACTTCCGCGCGGGAGTTCGACGTCCGTGCGTCGACAGTGAGAACAGAGTCGAGCGGGGAGGAGGCTATATGCGTCGACAGACGGCCATTGGAGGTGATTGTCTCGACGACGAAGCTCGCCCCGGGCGCGCCAAGGTCGATAGTAGACTCCAATAGGCTGGGACATAGGCGTTGGTTCGGTGTATACTGCAATAGTCAGGTATGCCTCGTACCTGTTGCTGGTGCGGATGGTGACCTTGCTGGCCTCCGTGCTGTCGCTGCCGTTGAGTGTTGCATGCACGTTTACAGCGCCATTGGTCGTGCGGAGATCGAGGGAGTCGACGGCCTCGTATTTTCCAGAGATGCGTGCATTCGACGTGTGCACCGATGCGCTCTGGGCTACCAGGTACTGACAGAATATTCTCGTAAGAGGCGCAATAAAATAGGGAGACAGGAACTCACGTCAGCGGAAACAGCCCCGTTAGAGGTCGTGAGAGACGCTGAGTTAGCGCTGATTGCCTGTAAACGCGTCAATTTCGCGCAATCATCCCACAAGAACCGTCTACTTTGGCAGTAATTCTCCCGTTCGATCCCTTCAGGAGAATTTCTCCAAAATCGATGATACCTTTGAGAGAATCAAGATCGTGCGAGAAGTTATTGATGTGAGTCTCGAGGCGGTTGAGATACAGGGGCGAAGTGCCGTAAGGGAGAGTGAGCACGACGTCAAAGGAGAGGCGGTCGTAGTGTCCACGGCGTTGATGCCAATGTTCTGGAGTCTACATGCGCATGAGCAATGACCAGCATGCTGTTCTGGGGGAACAAATGTACAAAGATGCCGACACCACTCTCACCGTCGTTGCGCTCGACGAAGCAAATTTTGACCTTGTCACGAAGATACTGGTGATAGTAGTGGACTGTGATATCAAGCCGCGCGATATCACTGATTTCTGGGGATGTCGTGACCTTGAGTCTTCCAGCGGACAGCGATCCCTGCGAGAAGAAGAGCAGGGTCTCTGGTGCCAGAGGAACGTTCAAGGAAACCGAGTCAGAGTGCGGGAGAGATGAATGAGGGTTTGGGTTCTCGGTCTCTGACCAGTCAGCCAGGCTGCAATCTGGGAGGGTCACTCCTGGCGGAGAAGGATACTCGTCCGTGCGGTAGAAATCGTGGCCCTGCACAATAAAAATGGTTAACCAACTACGTTCCGTGCCGCTGCATCGAGAAGACTCACGCCTGCAGCATGCCGCCGATAAAGTTTTTGGCCACAAAAGCCTGCGAGGACGGCGAGCCCAAGGAGTACAAGCACAAACAGGCGCCGGCGCACGAGAGACTCACGCCGCCCCACATAGACTGGAAACGGTTCCTGAGCTGTGCCGACGTGCGTTGCGTATGGGGCAGAGAGGGTTGAGCGGCACCCAAGAGAGGAGTCGAAGTTTTGGAGTCGCTGGCGCCTGGATACATTGAGGGTATAGAGACGAGGTTGAGTCCTTGGTGAGCTTGACAGTCATTTTATAGCAGACATAATGCGCATGTGGATTTCTGGGACTGCGGTCAACTGCGCGCGGGCCGACTTATCAGTATCACTGGCACGTTAGTTGATCTTGACGCTGCGGAAAAAAGGTACAGAAAACCGACAAGGCCACGATTGCAAACGGAGAGCACAGGTTGTATGTCCTCGAGGCCAGACCGTCAAAAGAGGCACAAGTGGAAAAAAGTAGGTAAAAAGAAAGCTAGTGGTGATCACCGCGACTTGAAGCAACATCCCTTTCCGGTAAGTGCTAGTTTGCGACTGTGGGCGCAGCAGGAACCGCAGCGTAGGACTTAGAAAGCAACTTCGATACCGGCATGCGTCTAGAGCGTGGGCGTTACTAGAACTTACCACCTGTACCAACATGGACAGTCTGCTGAAGGTCAAAGAAATCAAATGCATTGAACACAAGTACTCCAAGATCCTATCCGCCCTCCAGCACCCCATGCACAATCCCTCCTGCATCCCAAGCCACACGCCGAACGTCGGCGTGCGCAACCACCGCTCGTAAAACTCCTTCCGGCGCGCCGTGCTGCGGAACGGCAGCCCCGCCGCGGTCTTGAGCGACGCGAGGAACGCCGGCGCGCTGAACGTCCGCATCCGCAGGGTCTCCGGAGCCGCTGAAGCTGCGGCGCGCTCCGCGGGCGTCGGGATGAGGGTGTGCAGGTAACGTGTGACGGGCACGAGCATCTCCGTCGTGCGTGCATGGAAGTGCCGCCGCAGGTCCAGCGACGCTTCGAGCTCTGAAAGTCCGCAAATAGACCGGTCAGCCACAGAGGCGAGGGTGGCAAAAACGACAAGACAAACTTTCACGCTCGGAGCCGCTTGTACACGCGTCTTCAAGCCGGCGCAGCAAAGCGCGGTCCTTGGAGATGTACCGCGTATGCGTACGCGTCTTCCACCCCGGTTCTGGGCCCGCGCGCGCACGCGTATTGCCCGCACTGGCGCCGTGAGCTGCAGTGTTTAAACTGCCACGCACATCACGATTAGATCACAGTCGAAAAGAAAATAGAAAAGGGACGCACGGCACGCGCCGCCCGAGAGTCAACACATGCGGCCAATGAGCGCACTGCCTCTCAAACACGGGATTCGTCACGCCCAGCACACGCCCTGCGGCTGGCGGAAGCCGGCTCGCGAGGTCAGCGTGCTCCGTGTCGTGTATGGTGAAGTACGGGCGCACGTCGCCTGTGAGCGGCAGCGGGCGGAGGAGGTCGCAAAGCCACCAGACCGCTTGGCTCGTTTGCGCGGGGGAGGCTCCGAAGATGAGGAGCGGCTCGGAGAGGACGAGGCATTCCCAGAGGGACCAGAGGTGCGAGAGCGCGGCTTCGAAGAGCAGGACGGGGGGCGGGGTGAAGGGGCTTGAGGAGGCGAGGATCTACGAGAGTCAGCAAAAATATGGTAGTTAGAGACTGTCGACGACACATACATGCTGCCGGGGATCATATGCCTTACCCCCAATCTGCTGCTGCTCCGGTGAGTGGGGAATCTCGACGCTGAGGACAGTCCCGAGGAAGCCGAGTTCGGTTATCTTGCCGGGGTGGGGTCAGACCTTTGCTTTGTCCGTGGAGTCAGCAGAGCGAGACTTGGCGGATGCGGGATACACACCAGGTAGCGATGTTGTGGCAGGCGGTCTCGAGCATGGGGAGACCGTGCTGCTGGAACAAGGGCCCGAGGGTCGCGGTTATGCGGGCGAAGAGGGCGGGTATGGATGATGGGTGAGGATTACGAGTGATCGCTAGAAGAATCACAATCGGCGCTCAGGACGATGCTCGACGGAATGGAGCTTACCTGCTCGAACCCCCGTCTCGAAGACGTGTCTTTACGCTGCGTGAAGTGCGCAAAGCCATACATGAAGCCATCCTTGGAGGCCGGTCGCCGGACTCCAGGGAGCGAAATCGGATGCTCGCGTATACGAAACGAGTGGTCCTGGGACCCGTCCTCGAACTGCGGCGAGTCAGGGAACGCAGCGAAAGCTCTATAATTTTTGTGTTCAGCTTAGTATGCATATTCAACTGAGTAGCATCAAGACCCACATATTTTCCGCCTCGGCAGGAAAGACCACGAGCGGAGGGTATATGCCCGTGATCACAGGCCCGTCGTCGACGTCAAAGTCGACGATGGCAACGCCCAGAATCCAGCGCCGGATGCGCGCAAGCACATCAGAATCGACGACCAGAGCATCGATCTCGGAGTTCTTCCGCCGTGCTTTGCTTTCGAGGTAGTGGTGTATTCCAGAGAGCGTCTGGGATCTACTAAGCCCTCGGGGTCGGTCGGGCCTTGTTGGAGACGGCAGAGGCTGGCTGTCGAGGCTGTTTTTCCGTACTAATGGCGGGGGAAGGACGGCGGGCGACGCGGCGGGCGATGCGAATGTCGAAGAGGAGTCCGAAAGGACGTCGTCTGCGACGCTGAGGGTTGCAGACATCGAAACCCTCCCATCACTGTTGCATCAAAATTCGCTTTGGAGCTCGGCACGCGACGTCAGAGAAGAGGTTGTACAGAAAACGCAACATCGGGGGCGCGTTATCGTGAAAAATGACAATACCATTGTTAAATACAGTAGTTACAATTTGGGACGAGACATGTCGAGCAGCACCTGCAGCATCTGCTCCCGCACCTCAATCGCCAACGCCGCCACGTCCTCCACCCCCAACCCACCGTCGAATGGGCGGCAAGACTTCATGCGCAGATGAGCGACAAACCAGACGTGTGGCCGTACACCACGCACCTCGGGCCTTGAGAACGCCCGGCTCGAAATGCCCTGCGCGGTACATATGCGAGTAGTTCTCGCACACGACGGGAACGACAGGGAGCCCAGATTGCACCGCCATATGGAACCCGCCTTTCTTGAACGGCAGGAGAGATGGTGTGCGCGAGCGGTTGCGCGTGCCTTCGGGGAATACCAAGAGCGAGACGCGTTGGTCGCGCAGGATGGCGGCCGCACGGCGGAAGGACGCGACGGCACGTGCGTTGGTTCCCCGTTCGACGAGGAGGGAGCCGGTGAGGTAGAGGGTAGGTCCGAGAACCGAGAACCCGAGCGACTTTTTCACCATCACTGAAACGCGCTGGGGTATGACACTGCGAGCATTAGGACGTATGCGTGGGAAAGAAGAAAGGCGAAAGCTGACCCGCCGAGGAGCCAAGTGTCGAGGGCACTCTGGTGGTTCAGCATGAGCACGGCGGGCTGTGCGGCCTCGAGATGCTCCAAGCCCTCGATCTCGAGGCGCATACCGAAGATAGAGTTGATAAGATGGTGGAAAGACCGCATTATGACATGCCCAGACTCGAAACGACGACCCAGAACAGCGAGAGTCAAAGAGATAGGTATTCCGACGATACCCCAGATGCCTATGATACCGAAGTACGCCGCTGTGCGCACACAGGAGCGAGCATAGGTCAGACAAGCCATGGGAACGCGGAGGACTCGTGGCTGAAGCATCGTGGAAGATTATTCTGGGGAATTCTTTCCGCGAGAGACCGAAGGCCGCGAAGACTTAAATGTTCCAAAGACGCCGACCGAGTCCGAAGAGAGCCGCACATGGTCGACCAGAACCAGAGCCAGAGTCGGCGGAATCAAGAAACTTGAAGTTGGCGTCAAGGAATATATACTGAGAACCTTTTCGGTTGTCGTTGTGGGATAGGTTCATGGAGGATATCCCAGTCTTCGATTCCGGCATTACGAGTTTGTCTGATGTCATCAAATCCCTCTTTCTTCTTCCCTCCATCTTCTGTCTGTGGTGTATTCGTCTACTGTCCCTCCTGTATCGCTCTCGATACTGTAGAATCCGTGTCATGTGAGAGCCCCCTCCTGCTATTCTACGCTGACATTATCGTGGATGCGCGCGCGCCTGTTGCTTTTGCTTTTTATTGCCTGTCTACCTCTCACCGTGTCGTCGATACTCAACTGTCTTCATGTTGTTCATTCCCCATAGACCTTGAACGAGAAAATCTTTACCCCCTGTTGACGTGCTTTTGAGTCCCTCCTCATGCCTGAAGACGACTTTGACCTGTACGGTGAAATCGACGCGCCCATGCCCGAACACGATGAGGTACGCGCGCGCTCTGTCTGTTGTTTGTATCCCATTCGCTGATGCGCGGCGCCAGGGAGAGCAAGTAACGGCACATATGTCGACCCCGGCGACGGCGCTTGGCGACAAGCGCCCGCGGGACGACGACGAAGGAGACGAAGATCTGAACGTGAACCAGCCGCCGTCCTCGTCGCGCCCGAGCTCCGCCTCTGCTTCGTCGTCCGTCGTGAATGGCTCAGCCCAGTACAACACTATGCTCGGCCAGATTCCCACCAACGCAAGCGGCATGAACCCCGCAGCCGCAGGAGGACCCCTCAATGACGCATTGTATATTGGCGATCTCCAATGGGTGCGTGTTCCGTAGCCCTTCGTTATGACGCTCTGATCGTCTTCGTGTACAGTGGACGACGGACGAGGATCTTCGCCAAGTAGCTCTGAATGTAGGCGTCGCGATCGACCACAAGGACATCACTTTCTCGGAGCACAAGGTAAATGGCAAGAGCAAAGGGTAAGCGTTCCTATCGACGCCCGATCAGTCGTTGACCAATTCCACTCCAGCATAGCGTATATTGAATGCGGGGACTACGACAGCGCTGTGGCCCTCAAGACGTGGTTTGACAACAAGTGGGTGTTTTCTTATCCTTCTCTCGACATAAGCGTTGAACCCCCTGCTACAGCGACTTTCAGAACCGACGGGCGGCAGCAACTTTAACAAGCGCCTCTCAGGGCAACCCCTTCCGCACGCTCCCAAAAGGTCTGCTCGAATTCCTCGCCTTTGCCTTCTCACTTGCCTGATGATCTGTATTCCAGAACCACCGCCGCGAGATCTCCGTCAAACCCCCCAACAGACGCCACAAATGGCCTCCTCGGTCTCGATGCCAAGCATGCCCATGGCGATGGCGACGGGCATGATGGGCCGCGGCGGCGCAGGCAACTTCCGCGGCGTGCGCGGTGGGGGCGCAGGGGCGATGAACGGGATGATGGGCATGCGCGGCGGGATGCCAACATGGGCGGGATGGGGATGGGGCTGAACGCGATGGGGATGCCGGGGATGAACATGGGCATGGGGGGCATGGGCATGGGCATGAATATGATGGGCGGAGGTGCGTTCGCGGGGCGCGGCGCGGGCGGAATCCCGCAGGGCCCGCGCGGTGGGGGATGATGCGTGGCGGTATGGGCTTGTGATTTTCTTTTCCTGAGATACGTACTTACCGCCCTGTCTTCTTTGTCGTTCAGGAATGGGTATGGTGCCTACCGGGCCGGGGATGGGGCGTGGTGGAGGCCACTTCAACCCCGCGTTTATGCAGCAGGGTGCTGGCGGCGGCGGGGGGCAGCAATTCTCCCCGCCCGACGGGCCTAGGAAGCGGTATCGCGTTGACGAGAGCAGCGGATGAATAGAATCGAGCAGCGAGCAGAAATTTCTCTTCTTACAGCCACAAAACAGCCCGACTCGGAGGTCTCGGTTTTCCGTCAATTAATACTTAATAAGCTCACTAGCTGTGTACCCCTGCTTTCGTGTCTCTTCAATGCCACGCGCAATGATCGTGCATTATTATACATGTGTATGCAAAGATTACAGAAAGGACTACTCGGACTCGCACCTCGAATTGGCGATGTATCTAGCAATGTCGACCTCGACATCGTACCCAAATCGCGCGTCGTTGAGTGATTCGGGGAGTTTGCCTGCAAGAAGAATTAAATTTGAGAACGCTCTGTGGTCAAAGAGACTAACACAAAATCCAGATCGCCCAATCGCGCACTTTTTCTTGCCACCAGCTCTTCGTCTTATGCATCTCGGCACCACCACCGATCTTGGCGACGTCCAAAATCCTCCGCACGCGCTTCATCCTCACCGCCTCGTACGCCGTCGCCGTCCGCCTTAACGAGTCCTCCGTGCCAAAGCGGTGGGACACGCGGTAGTGCTTGAGCAGGAGGGCGATGGCGACGGCGTCCTCGACGGCGCAGGCGACGCCCTGACCGACGTGCGGGGCATCGCGTGCGCGGCGTCTCCGAGGAGGAGAATGCGCCGCGAGCCGGAGAGGCTGCTCCAGTGCGGGAGGCGGGGCGTGATGTACGTGGGCAAGACCATGAGCTGCTCAACGAAGTCCGCACAGCCGAGGGAGACGATTTCGGAAAAGACGGAGGCGTCGGCGGGAGATTTCCAGCGAGCGAGCCGGGCGAGGAGCTGGTCGCGGATGGTCGCGGGCGGGATGTCGTGTGGGGGGGATGCGGTTTCATAGGTTGACCACCACCCGAGCTGGGCGGTCTTGAGGTCCTCGGGGTCGGGGGACACGGGGCTGTAGCCGAAAAAACCTTTTGCGCCAAACGTGAGCGTCACGGGATCGTCCCGAAGGCTGTCCCGCAGGCTGGGCGACAGAGAGGACACGGGCAGGAAGCCTCCTACACCCGTCGTATTCCTGCATGGCCCGATCGGTGGTGACAAAGACGAGATGACTGTACACTCACTGGTATCTCGCTTCGTATCGTCGGCCGAAGATGGCAGCCCGCACGACGCTTTGCGCGCCGTCAGCACCGATGACGAGGTCCGCCGTCTCCGTCGTCCCGTCTTCCAGCGTTACCTCCACCCTGTCTCCGAACTCCTTCACATACCGTACCCTGCTGCCCCACGCCACAGCCCCCGGTCTCAGCTCTTGGAGAAAAGCATCGTGCACCGTCGCGCGAGGGAGCACGAGCTTTCCGATTCCATACCGCGCTTTTCTGCCCGCCCGGAACCGACCGAGAAGCGTTCCCTTTGAGTTTCTGAACGTCACAACCCCACCGGCGAAGCCTTGCTCTTCGATGTAGGCCGCCGCATCGGGGGAGATACGCGAGATAGCACGTAGGCCGTTCGGCGCGAGCCCAAGAGCGCCACGGACGACAGACGATGTCGACACGATCGATTCGTGCGCTTCAAAGACGACGATGGACACCGGGGAGAAGCATCTGCGAGGTGTTTGCGGAGCGCATGGTAGGCAGCGAGGCCGCCAATTCCCGCTCCGACGATGATAATTTTCATCCCTCGGTGCGACGAGGGAAGGGCCCGGGCATGCCCCCCGAGTTAAATGTTTGCTGCGGGCCTGCGGCGTGTCATCCAAACTAAACGCGGGTCGGCATGTCAGCTCTTCTCCGCAGTCCAAGTCGTACGACAGCTTTTCCCGTGCTGTCCTCGAGTTTCGGATTCCCGCAGACCGGAGCTGCACGAAAACTTTCTCGGCGAGTGCCGCTGATCTCATGATCACTACTGTTCGCTAAGCATGATCACGTTATACCGGTACGGTCATGCTGGACTCATGCACACTGCAGGCTGCAGCACAGAACGATGGCAGTAATTACTACTACTTACTACTAATCCTCCGCATGACTTCCAAGTTTAATCTTTCCATCAACTCCCCCCTGTTCCTGACGGATCGCAGCGACGAGTACTTAACAGCTTCCCGCTGCGCGAATACTTAGAACTTGAACGTCGGCAACTTGTAAGGCGTCAACGGTCTGTCACCGTGATCTTGTGCTGCCTCGCGACCATAAAGTTTTGTCTTAATTTGGAGGGCCAGTCCGGAGAAGCGCCTTGTTATGCAACGTGAAAATAGAAAGTATCTAGCTGAATCTGTGAGACCGCTGAGCATCCGAGTCGCCAATGTCCGCTGGATATTTCACGTCAGCGAAAGAAAGAGTTCAATGAGCGCTGGGATGATCCCAGAGCATCGGCCTGAATTCCGCTCCGGAGACCAAGGCCGCGATACAGCCCACCAGCTCCCCGCGCAGCACAAAAAAAGGCCTCGGTGATTTGTCTTGTATGTACAGTGTACATGCTGCGTACATACGCGTATTCTTGACAGCATCCCGCTGTTGCGGCAGCACCGCGGAAAATGCGATGACGCTAAGGGACTCCGACGGATCGGACAAGATTCTGCTGACGCCGAGTCTGGTACATATTGTCCGAGAGTCTAAACGAGGAAACGTTATGAGTGACCGTGAGCTTGGACAGGCGAAATCCGAAACCGACCCAATGAGATGTTGGGAAGTGGAAACGCAAGGCAGCGGCCAGCTTTATTGAAACCGGTGTCTTGAAGGCACGAATCGTCCCCTGCACCATTGAATGAGTGCGGATTGACATGCCCGATCCCTCCTTGGCAATCGCCTTCCCATGCAGAAGACGATGTCTATGCGAGCGCCGAGTATCATCGTCCTGCGCCGCGCAGATTTACGGGGCTCAACAATCGCTGTTCGGAAACTGCAATTGCCACACCGCAGGCCCCTCGATGTTCTCGGATTCACAAGTACGGGTGGAGTCTGAACTTTTTTGGACGTTCAAGAAGCGTACCTTCGGCACTTGTCATTTCCGGCGCGAACAGTCGGTAGTCGAGGCTTGACGACGACTTGGACGAAGGATTACGAGAGACAGAAGAAAACTCCAGGTCCAGTTGAAGTTCTCTCAGCTGAAGAGCGCGGGCTTCGTGACGTGAAGGAGCTCAATCTGCCTTGATACGGAGTATTGGGTGGTAAGACGGCTGTACCATGTTGCTGTTAGCTGGCATCAGCATGTCGACCCCCATGATACTTTGCGTGGCATGCGAGGCGGGACCTGCCGCTGCGATGGGCGTTGCAGAATTGAGTGTCACTCTGTTTGCTACCGATGGGATACGATGTCCCAGCTGCGGGGAGCTGGCAGTACTTGAGCGGACAGAGGTTGGATGTCTTTCACGCATTCGTCCTCCCCTAAATGGCGTTGTCATGAGAGGTAAAAGCGGCGAAGATGAAGGTCAATTAGGCAAGCACCGGCGAGAATCAAGCCTGCAGCTTGCAGCCAGGGAGTACTTCGTCAGTCCGACCAATGTTCATGAGACAGGCGATGGAGTTCTGAGTCGAATAGCGTAAATGTCCTCTCTGCGTCCGCTTCTACAGCTCGATAGGTGCGGTGCCAGTGAGCCCAAGTCAAACCGGAGTTCAACGTTCAACATCGTTTGAACGTTTCCACTGTTCCAGAATCCAGGTTGTGTGCCGCTTTTGAACCGAAGTCAAGCGAGAAGAGGACCCTGATGCCTCCTTTACGTTCCCCTGTGCTCAAGTACTGATGGGCGCCCATTTTATGATGGTTTCGAGCTCCCAATGAACCGACGTTCTCAAATCTTCGAGATTCAGCAGCCCAGGGAATGTTTTTCCTTTTACGGTGTGCTTGCGGCTTTGACCGTCACTCCCTTGCCTTGCTCTGCAGTCCCTGTGGTGAAAGGAGGCCACTTCAACTGCAAAAAAAACTTGGAACACAGTTGCGGCAGCCGGACGCCGATGGCGAAAAGACGCGTGATAGAGACTGAGAATGGCATTGGTAGGCGAGATGAAAGGCTTCTTTGTGATGAACAGAACGGACCAGAAAGATCCACACAGAGGGCGAAGGGCGAAAAGGGATCGGGCCGACGTCGTCGCCACACTTGGTCCGACAGCGACAAAAGCGGCAAAGCAGAAACACAATGCCGAGTCATATGCGCCGCCTAAGAGTTTACTAACCTCCTTCGATTATCCCTTCCCCCCCTTCTTTCTCTTCTACGACCATGTCCCCGCCCCAGGACGACCCCGACGAGACCCAACCCCTTCTCGTTCGCCGTGATGAATCTAACGACGTCGAGCGCAAGCCGACACCCACACCACTTCCCCACTTCCAGCTCGCCATCGTACTTTTTTTGCAGCTCGCGGAGCCTCTCACTAGCCATGTAATCTATCCTTTCACACCTCAGGTTCGTTTTCTTTCTGTCCGACGCGTCTTCCAATAATGATCGACCCAGTTGATCCGGGACATTGGCATAACGAACGGGGACGAGACCAAGGTCGGGTACTACGTCGGGATAATGGTGCGTCGTGCACATTGTGACGCTCGCCATATCTCATCCTCACGCCCTCGTTCAGCAATCCATTTTTTACTTGACCCAAGCAATGACCGTCCTGCACTACGCGCGCATCTCCGACAAAATCGGGCGCAAACCCGTAATCCTCTTTGGTCTCCTCGGCCTGAGCATATCCATGTTTGCTTTGGGCTGTCCCGCACTTTTTGGGGGCTCGTGCTGAGGTGCGCTCTCGCGCAAGTCAATTGATTCTCTCTAATTTTGCGTCAGCCGGAGCCTGAATGGCGCGTTGAGTACGTTGTTACATTTGGCAATACAAGGACCTCCTTACTCATGGGCGCAGACGGGAACATTGGGGTTATCAAAAGGTTCGTGCCGGATGTGCAGCGTCCTCGGAAAGATGAACTTACAGCCAAGATAGCATGATCGCCGAATTAACGGATTCTACCAACATAGCAAAGGCGTACGCGCTTATGCCTCGTTCGTCGTTTGATCCTCTATCTCGCACATATACTGACTTTTGCTTCCAGTGGCGTGGTCTACAGGTGGCGTCATCGGGTTCGTCCCGAATCCATCGATTCTGTCCTACACCGGCTAACTCTGCCAAAAGACCCATGATCGGCGGCTTCCTCGCACGCCCCGCCGAGAACTTCCCCTCCATCTTCGGCAACAGTGCATTCCTGCGCATGTACCCGTACTTTCTCCCTTGCGCCGTGCCGGCGACGTTCTCCATCCTCGCGTGGATCGTCACCCTCCTCTTCCTCAAGGAGACAGCTGTTGGTTCGTCGATAGTGACCATCCCCACTATTCTGGAGCGCAAGGACGCGGCTACCGCTAAGCGTGAGGCGCTGCTTGAGGCAGGGGCGCCGACGCTTGTCGCGCCGTGTGCGAGTGCCGCGCCGGAGGAGCAGCCGATTCCGCTGCGCGGGCTGTTGACGCGCCGCGTGCTTGTTGCTGGGTCCGCATACGCGTTCCTCTCGCTCGTCGATATTGCGCTGCGTGCTGTGCAGCCCGTGTTTTTCGCTACGCCCATTGAATTGGGTTAGTGCAGTCTTTGTTCGCTGCATCGTCCCTCCACTAACGCTGTTTCATCACTGACTAGGCGGACTGGGGCTCTCGACTGCTCGCATTGGAAACCTACTGTCCATCTACGGCGTATTCAACGGTTTTTTCCAGGTGCGATTTGCACCCTTAATCATATCATGTAGTTAGCGCTGACGCATAGCTCCCCATAGGTGTTCCTCTTCGCTCGCGTGCACGACTACCTGGGTAGCAAGCTCATGTTCACCCTGGGCATCGCCTCCGCCCTACCCACCTTCGCGACGTTCCCGCTCCTCAACTGCATCGCGCGCGCGCAGGGGATGAGCGCGATTGTGTGGGTCCTCGCCGTCGCGCAGATGGTCCTCTCTATCGGCTTGAGCTTTTCTTACGGCGCGCGTCTCTGCTTCGCACCAAAGATCTCATCTCACGTCTATAACGTACACAGGCGCGGTATTCATATACATCTCCGCCGCGGCACCCAACCGCGCCTCGCTCGGCGCGACGAACGGGCTGTGTCAAGTCTCCGTGAGCCTCATGCGCGCGCTGGGGCCTGCGGCCGCCAACTCGCTGTTTTCGCTCTCGATGGCGGAGGGAAGTCGGTTGGTCGGCGGACAGTGGTTGGTGTATTATGTGTTGATGGGGACGACGGGGGTGGCGCTTTGGGTTGCGGCGCAGTTGCCGAAGAGGCCATGGGGAGTTGGGGAGTAGGAGGAGGAGAGTAGTAGATGTTGGAACTGGGAGCCAGACAGCGAGGTGTACTTGAGTCTTGGGCATTTGATCCTGGTAAACTCTGCCAGTGTGATCGCCCACTGGTGCTCTCATGTTCTCGTGTAGTGCCTGTACAGTGTATAGACCAGCGTCAAAGCTCGACCTTATCATTTATAGCAAGCGTTTTCATATCATGATCGTCAATTGCACGGGATTGCCATTGTACAACAAAAAGTAATGCGCGAACGAAGTGGAAGTAAATAATAATATAATTGCACGCTGCCCAAGGCGCGTAAAATGCTGCTGTCCTCCGCCCCCTTCTCTTTCTCTATCTCCGACTGAGCCCAACGAGACGAATGGTGAGTCAATTTGTAGTCATATATGCCAGTGTCGATGTCTGCCACACACAGGTGAGCAACAGTATGCGTAAAGAAGAAATCAACGCTCACAGTGCGAAGAATGTGCAGTGGAATACATGCGAGTTCAAGCAATGACGCAGCTGCCACTAGATCCAGAACTCGAGTCGTCGTTGACGAGCGGGAGGGATGTGTCCTCCTTGCAGACGACGCAACTGCCGCTGGAGCCGCTGCCCGAGTCGTCGTTGACGGGGGGGAGGACGACTTCCTCGGCTTTGGTGGGGATGGTGGCGGTGGTGAAGGCGTCCATTGCAGGGAGGATGAAGGTGTGGTTAAGTGGGCGACTCGGGGTGGGTAGGCGGGCCTGGAGATAGGCAGCAGCAGCAGGCGACCTCTTATACCCTTCACAGGTCGGTATCATTAGGCGATCGGATGTAACAATAGCTGCGTGAAGGCGAGACGCAGCGAACAAAAAAAGGATCGACGACCAGATGGAGTGAAAGCGAAGCGAGTATCCAAGATGAAAGCGTATGTGATGTCAGATGTTCCTCAATATCCTGGTGTAGGTGGAAGTTGGATGTCGAAGAGAGCGCGCAATCTGGCTATTATGGACACTTGACGGAGACCTTGAGCGCTGAATATACACCAGGCAGAAGGAATGATTCCGCGGAAAGAGAATCTTGCACTCGACTCATTGGATACCGCCGCGGAGCAGAAAACAATAGAGGCTCGATCACGATCAATGGGACAAGAGAGCACACGAGAAAAAAGCCATCTAAGGGGAAAGTGGGAGGCCCTTGAGTCATAGATCATGTCGGTTAGCATTGTAAGCAACGGTAAAACCGGTCCCTAGGTTGGTTTCGATCGAGCATGAGGTGAGGTAGGACTCGGAGAGAACAATATGAATGTCCTGAAGTTATGAACCGCGGACGTATCATATGACCAGTCTTTTCATGAGCCAATTGGCAGGCGTATGAAAAAGTTCGGAGGAGGACCAGCACAATGGCTTGGGATAATACGTAGAAACAAGTTCAAGAATCAAGACTGCTGGGGGCAAGTTTGCTTTTGTTTGGATCGGCGCCTGATTTAGACCCGACAATTCCTGATTGAAGCGACCATGACGCCTCAAATGAACGACAGCTGCTTTTCTTGCTATCACCACCATCATGTGTCGCTGGTTTGCGTACCTTTCCTCGACGGAGCCCGCCCTGCTCGAAGACGTTCTCATCGTCCCTGCCCACTCCCTGGCCAAGCAGGTCCACGAGCACTACCTCCCGTATCTCGAGCACTATGAACCTGATGCCGACGGAGCGGCCACAAATAAAGAAATTAGCCAGCGCAATAGGTGGTTCAATGCGGATGGGTTCGGGGTCGCCTGGTTTGTCCCGCTGATCAAAGTTCTTCAGGTTCATTCTCATTTTCATAGGTACACAACAATACGCGAAGAGTACGGTGAATGCGAGGGCATGCGCCCGATCGCGTATCGCAATCTGCGCCAGCCGCTCACAGACCCCGCATTCCGCTCTTTCGCCGCAAATACCGCGGCCACCACGCTGTTTGCGCACGTCCGTGCGGCCTCGGGTAGCACAGCAATCACGGAAGTAAATTGCCACCCGTTCCAGTTCGGACGCTGTTAGTGTGCCTCTGCCGGTTGATGTTCGTCTGCTGAAATTTCTTACTATTAGATCTGTTCATGCATAACGGGATGGTCGGCGGGTTCCCACTCATCCGACGCGGGATGATCGACGCCATGTCGGTGGAGGCGGCGGGGCACGTTCAGGGGACGACGGACTCGGAGCACTTCGCGATGCTGTTCTTCACCTACCTCGCACGCATCGGGGGCATCCACGGGCCGCAGGTCTTTGAGGTGCAGCACCCACTGGGCGACGTCAAGGCCGCCCTGGAAGAGGCGATCACGACGCTCATCCGCCTTCAGCGTGAGGCACTCGCAGAAGCCGGGGAAAACGCACCTGCATTCGAGCCAAGCAGTTTGAACGTGGCGATCACGGACGGCGCGCGGCTGCTGGCGATGCGCTTCCGTAACCATCCGACGGAACACCCGCCGAGCTTGTATCTCTCAACCAAGGCGGGGCCGACGCTGAATCGCAAGTACCCCGGGCATCCGGACGCGGATCATCCACGCAACCAGATCGCGACGGAGTCTGCTGCGGACACCCACGGGCAACATGTGATCGTGGCGAGCGAGCCGATCACGTACAAAAAAACAGACTGGGAGCTGGTGAGCAAGAATGAGTGTATCATGGTGGCGGAGGATATGCAGGTAGTGAAGGAACCGGTCACAGTCGCGTTTTGAACCTTGTGGATGATTGCTGAAAATTCGATATGTGTTCCAGAGTCGTTGGTACCCGCGATATCATGAACATCCGAACACTATCTAAACCGCATATGACTTTTACTTATGTAGCAGAAATGCCGCCCGACGTTTGGCGCTTGCTCCCTTTGGGCACAGCTTTTTGGTCGTAAGTGACGACTAAGTTAGTAGGTACGGTAAGCGAGACCATTGCCGTTCGATTTCGGTTTCGACTACTTAAGCGAGCAAACAGAGGACCCCCGAAAGTAGGTCTGGATCATATGCATATGCACAAGTACTGGTAATCGGACAGTCCGGAAGTCAATCGACAGACAAAATACCACCGGCTGTTGTCGACCCAGCAACGATAACCGCTCCTCCACACCAACCACTGGGATACTCGGTGTCCGGACAGGTGGTCAAGGTGTCCTGGATCCCGAGCCCGAGATGTCCGGAAACCCCCACTGGTAGTCAGACTCAGGCCCGGATGTTCAGTTTGTCGCACCTCGGTATGCCAAGCCGGTCTTCCGCGCACATTTATACGCGGCGCAGTATGGGGTCGAACAGCACTCGCTGTTTACTACCATGTCGGAATACTCTTATTTATCAAAGCCGCACCCCGAACTCGCGCCATACGTTTCTCAACTCTTGGCGGCGCCAGCTCTTTCAAGAGATGACCTGGAATCGCGGAGGAAGCAATTTCACGCGATGGTTATCGAGACAGCCAAGAACGCCTATCTCGCTGGATTGCCGGAGGGTGCTCACCATAGCTTCAAAGTTGTCATACCATTCATTGACCATGCTCTCTACCAGAAACCGACTACTGCCTTAAGGACTACGAGGTCGACGTCGCAGACGGTACCAAGATTAAGGTCAGGACACTCGTCCCGACCTCTAACACAGGTCCATATCCACTTCTTGTCTGGATGCACGGCGGCGGGTGGGCCGATGGGAATGTCGAAATGGACGATTATCAGCTTCGAGCGATATGTGTGGAGCTGCAGATCTCCATCGTCAACGTCGAGTATCGGTTCGTGCTAGATATTTCGGGCCGCGTTGGGTGGCTTACGATTGAAACTAACAGGCTTGCCCCGGAGTACGCCTACCCCACCGGACTAAATGATTGCTATTCCGCACTCAAATGGGTATCTACCTCGCTGGATTTTTTAGCCCTTCTACTTCTGTTCTAATTCTGTGTCCAGGCGGCAGAATCGCAGGCCCTCTTGTCTGCAGATTTGAAGAAAGGCTTCATCATCGGCGGCCTGTCCGCAGGCGGAAATCTTGCTGCCGTCCTCGTCCACCGGGCTCGCGATGATCCTTTTTTCAAGGACAGGGGAATTACCGGCCAGATTCTTCAGGTCCCAGCCCTCGTGCACCCTGATAATATTCCAGAAAAGTGAGCCTGATTGCTCTGCATGATAATGGAATGCTTGAGACTAATTGATGATACAAGGTACAAAGCGTCTTTGTTGTCGTTTGAAGAGAATCAGTTTGCAGCGATCACATCTGAGCTCAGGTGGTACTTCAGTATATTCGTTTTTCGCACTCTTGCGGTAATTTCATCTCACGTATATGTCTTCAGCCCAGCACGGTGGGTCCCCACAGACCCCGAAGTCTGGCCTCTTCTGTATCCTTCGCACGCCGGGCTTCCTCCCGCCGTGATCCAGGTCTGCGGGTTGGATGCTCTTCTCGATGAAGCCTTCCTGTACGAAAAGCTGCTCAGAGAAGAGGGCGTCAAGACAAAGATCACAGTGTGAGTAGAGATCGACCCGTCTTCGCGTTCGAGTCGTCTTCAAGTTCAAGCGCTCATCATTCAAAGGTATCCTGGATTACCACACACGTTCCACTACTTCTTTCCTGCGTTGGCGAGTAAATGGGAAGATGATTATCGTGCGGGCTCCGTTGGATTTTGGATGGCGCACCGCAGTGAAATGTACTGTTCTCGCGCAGTGGAATTTTTTGAGGCTCCCTGAAACCCGACACCGCGACACGCCCAGCAAATCCGACACAGCGCAGAAAAGCCGACACAGAAGCCTAATTGTCGTCAACCCCGACACATTACGACTCATATCGCCAAGCGGGCCGAGCGTTGTGGATCAAAGACCTGCCGAGGCGCCGCAGGCATGCACCACGCAGTGGGCCCAGCGGCGAGCGTCAGGGGGGGTCCGCGGGGGTCTCCCCCGCGTATCATGTCTTAAAATTGACATTTAAAGCAATTAAAACTTAAGTAATTAAACCTTAAAGGCCCGCGCTAGCGGAAAAGGCCAGCGCTAGCAAAAAGGCAGCGCAGCGAGAAGGCCCCGCGCCAGCGGAAAATGCCCCGCAGGAGATGCTCCGCAGGAAAGGCCCGCAGGAGGGCTGCGCCAGCAAAATGCAGGGGTCTGGGGAAGCAGTTCCCCCAGAAAAGCCGCGGCGGGCTGCATTGCCGAGATGATGGCGCTGACGGCCGCTACTTATATTTGTGTCGGATTTACTGAGGGATTGTGTCGGAATGGCGAGATGTGTCGGTTTTGCTGATCTAAATGCGGGATCTATCAGATGTGTCGGATTTCCTGAGCGTGTCGCGGTGTCGGGTTTCCTATGTCCTCTTTTTTGATTTTTTGTACCGGCATTTTAACAATCAATGATCAAGTAAGCCGTGGAATCGAACATGCCCGACATGCCCGCAACAACCATGATACCAGATATGCCAGAAAGTCAAAGGCACGGTGTTCAACGCGTCGCGAACGCGCACACTTCCTCAGAGTTCTTCATTGTAAAGGCCTTGTCTGCTCACAGCTCGTGGGCATGGTCAAAGAACCTCGACCGTCGCACATGAGGTTCTCGAGTCATTGTTGAACGCGTTCAATGAAGAAGTGTGGCCTAGACGACTGTTAGTCAACTCCGAGCCATCTGCGTTGAGCTGTAATATCCCATTAATTTTGATACCGAGAATTCACCACAGCAGTGCCACTACTCAAGCCATGAAACCTTTTACAATCTCAACATATCTCTCTCGTTCCTCCCACATAGGCAAGTGACTAGAATTCTCGAGAGTGACCCACTTGACCTTGCCAATCTTGTCGAAGAATGGCTGGACGACGAAATCCTGCGCGATGTCATACCGGCCGTTGATGATGAGGCAAGGGACAGTGACTTTGTCAAGTCGGTCGACGATGCTCCAGCCTTTGAGCGGACCGCTGTTCCTGAGGCGCAGAGTTGGCAAACAGGGAGGACATGAACGGACATGCTCACATTGCCAAACTGCAGGTGGGATCGCCTCCCAACCCGGTCTCTCGGTCTCCGAAGATGGGTTCAGACCACCCGCAGCGACCTCCTTGGGCTGCGAAGGGAGGCGACATGCATGGACCTTATAGAACTCCTCGAGAGCCTCGCGATACTTCTTGAGATCGCTGAAACCCCCCTTGAGGCCCTCTTGCACATGGGCCGGGAATTTGGACATGAGTTGCATGTTGGATTGGCCCCACAGGCCCATGTCCGCGAGGGAGTCGGAAAGGATGATCCCTTTCAGGCCTGGAGGGTGGCGTCTGACCTCGAATTCGGCCGCAAGAATCCCGCCCCAGCTGTGGCCCAAGAGGTAGAATCCATGCTTCTCGAGCCCAAAATGTTTGATCAGGTTTTCGAGCTGATCGATAAAAAGGTCGATGGTCCAAAATGTGGGCGGCTTTGGCGGGTCCGTGAAATGGGTGGAGCGAGAGTTCCCCACCTGATCGTACAGAATGATGGGTCGAGTCTCAGAGAGATCACCGAGGGGAAGGAGATAGTCATGCGCCATGCCTGTCATATATCAACGGGCATTCGCAGTAAAGACAAGCTGCAGCTACCTGGTCCGCCATGGAGCCCTATCAACGCTGGTTGGGTTTGGTTGGCAAGGTCGCCGATGATCTTGTAGTAGGTTTCGGCGGGCTCGCCGTTGGCAGAGAACGGAATTTTACCCTCAGAAGTAAATGTTGTATCGGACATGGGTCGTTGTATGTAGTCTCACTGCATTTGAGGCGAACCATATAAGTGTGCGCACGGGCATCACGGCCTTGATGCGGGTATAGCCTTCCTTGGCATCCTTGTGGAGAGCCAGATCAGGTCAACGCGCCCTCAGAATCAGGAAAACCGATGTTCGGAATTTGTTTCTCCGAACCTAGCATTGTCAAGCAACGATGAACGATTCAAGTTGTGCGAATCCCACTTCGCCTGATACATCTCCCGAGACGAGCGAGGGTGGCGGTTCCGGCCCCCGTCGCGACGCAGTGCCGAAGGCTTCGGCCCCAGGTCGAGAATGAACGGGCGAAGAAAACAACGTTTTGCTAATTCGACGAATACATACACACATGGGTGATCACGATTAAGCTACGAGGCGATGAGCACAGTCCGATATACCGCAAAAAGCAAGCGGCGCACCTACTATCTACATCTACTGGCTGATCAGTCGCGCAAGCTCGCCACTCTTGAAAGCGGCCTGGGTCTTGTCGTTGCCGCCCACCTGCTTCTTGTCTGCGCATTATGGCCGTGAGTCACGACTCGCTCAGCGCGCGACGCAAGACACCACTCACTAACGAATACATTAGGCACGCTCGTCTGCCCGGTCTTGGTGGCAAGGTAGTCCTGGATCGCAGCACCATCGTCGCGCTGGTCGAGCTCGAGAATGACGGGATCCTCCTCTGGGAACTCGGCTGCGAAGAGGGCCTTGGCGGCCTTGCAGTACGGGCACCACGACTTTGAGAAGATGGCGATCTTGTTCTCAGAGATGGTTTTCTGCAAGGCAGTACCGTCAGGGGCTCGAATACAGTGTTGATTGTCTATGGCACGCACCTCGACGAGTTCTTCGACGGACATGATAGCTTTGGAAGTTGACGCGGAGTGGTGGGTCGACAGGGTGGATTGGGTATGTAATAAGCTGGGACGGGCGAAGCAGGGAACGAGAAAGGGCCTTGGAAGCTGAGAAGTATATATACAGGCTCGGGTTGTGAGTAAGCGAAGCGCAGGAAGCATGACGAGCTGACGAACGCGGTCGCGTGACTACCCCGCACCGCGTCAATTTTGAATTATGAGGCCACACTGGCCACACATCGGTCGGCGTAATTTCGAATTCAAAAGGCGTCGGGATGACAAGCGTATGGAGTTCGTAGGTATATGTCCGCTTTCTTTTATATTTCGCGACAAACGAACAATGTTGTTCAGCAGACTGACAGGAGCATCCTCTGTCTTTCCAGCAGGGCGGTTGGCCCCTCTTCAAAGAATCTATCCCTCAGTGATGCCGGGATTTGCAAGCAAGTAGATCCCAGCGCGTCTAGGCCTTCAAGTTTTGGCTGGGAGAACTTTGCACGGGGGCGGGGGCACAGTCGGAGACCCAAAAATTTGGATTGGGGACGCCATTGCGGAGGTCCAAACATTCTGCCATTTAACCGCTTTGTATAGGTCAAGGCGATCGATGAAATGCAATGGCGACGACTGAGCGAGGGTGCAGTTACATGGAACTGAAAACCCAGTCGCCTGCCGCACGTCGCGAAGGTTACATGATGTGGCCATGGGCCGATGAGAATTGTTCAAGCCGCACAACCGGAAGTCGCGTAGTAGAGATACATTCTGGGGATCTCATCCAGAAAAGACTTAGACCGTGATACGAGAGACTCAACGCGGAGACTCGGCGAGCTGATTGGCGTCCTCTCGCTTCCCAGCCAGGAAGGGTAAAGACTGTACGGATGCGATACCAATCGGCACCCTTGAACATTCTGGTAATTGACCATGGTTTGACGACACCAAATGCAACTTGAGGACTATGATTACGCAGTGACCTGTGTCTCGATGCCTCCCTGCCCGAACAGCTTTCAAAAAAGTTCTGAAAATGTGATCGGTTTGGAGCTTTGAAGAGTCGCACCGAAACCGAATCGCATGCTAGCGTACCTACATGTTAGTCTTGTGGTTACCACGCTATGACAGTAGGCGGTCCATGTTATTATATAAGCTTCCGTTTTGGGAAAGCACGTGTACTTTGTATATTGCCACTTGACGCGTTCAAGGGAGGATTGAGCACACAAAGGTGCTAGAGTTCTATATGTATAGGGAAGGAATCATAAAAGCATATTATTGGTGAATTTTGGTAGGGAACAAGGTCAATAAAGCATCTCGCCGGTTATATGGCCCAATTTGGACAATGTTGGCATCAGTCTCAAAAGTTGTATTCATGAAGTGACCGGAGTGTGTCAGGCTGAGAAAACGTATCCTATACACCTCCAGGCTCACTGATCTCTTCTCAAGCTGAAAAAACACGTCAAAAAATGAGCACGACGCGTGAAATAGATGGGTTGTTTGGTTGTGCATCTCACATCATTATATAATACAACGGACCGCCGCTTATTTGACGTGGTAACCAACAGACTGTAATACGCGAGGTACGAGCAGGTTTTGTATTACAGCGTCTGTCTAGAGAGACTACCTACATGTCCTCATTTGCAGAAAGAGCCTCTTGGACAGTTGAGACGATAACAAGTACCCTTCGCATCCTCATTAGGATCATCTCGAGCAAGACTGAGGTAAGGTTTCCGACCACATACAGCCCGATGACGACAGGCTCGCAAGTAGAGGTCTCGAGAACTCTGCAGCCTAAAAGCTGGATAAAGATCCAACAAGGGATCCATAGACGATACGTAATACGAGATAGCTACCGATTTGAGTGCGGAGTCGTGGCAGGCTATCAGCTCCGTGATTATAAGGTGGGGATGCTCCGAGTCAATCCTGGGGTGCAATGTCTAGCTACGGAAGGACATCGATGAGAGCCTGGTTGACGCGTGGTGAGCACAAGCCTATGCCAAGCTGTAGAGTCGTTTAACGTGGATTAATATCGTAAGGCCACGCTGCTATGGACAAAGAAGGGGCTCGTATCGACAGCATCCGCAGTGTATCTTTATAATTACCACAGAGCAGTTCATTTGGCACAGAAGCATTTAAGGCGATTTTTTTGGCCTCGGACTCGGACTAGCAGTGGAGATCCGAATCCCGAGATGGACAATACGCCGTGGTGGCCGCCCAGGTGGCTACAAAGTTTCGCGGAGGGCATATTAGTGTTCCGAGCCAAGCGGCGATCGCAGAGGACAATACAGCGTCAGTTGAATGAGGGTTCGAGAGAGAACTTGAAGGGATGTCCATTTATGGAAAGCACGGATATAAGCCATCTGCACCGCTTTTGTGTCCTCCACGTCTCTCTCTCTTACACACTCTCCGAAGCGCACGATGGCGAGCTACAAGGCACTCATGGCTATCAGCGATAGCCAGACCAAGAGTGCCCAAAGCACCCTGCAAGCTGCTCTCGCGGCGAGGAAAGCTAAGGAAGACCAACGCCGCAAGGCGCAAGAAGAGCAGGAACGCAAGCAGCGCGAGCTCGACGCACAGCTCCGTCGGCGGCACTTTGAGGAGCTGGAGAAGGCCAAGCAGGCCGAGCTCAAGGCTGCAGCCGAGCGGGAGAAGCAGGAGGCGGAGCTGCGACGAAGGGAAGCTGCCCAGCGGGATGCACTGATGTACGGGCCCAAGAAAGCCGCGGCTCGGGCAGGCGGCGCCAAGTGGCCGAGCTCTACCTCTGGTGTGCGCGAAGAAGTGCGCAAGAAACGGTTTGCCGAGGACGAGGACGAGGAACTAGACTCGGGACCCGGCAGCATGCTTACCCGCGAGGAGAAGCGCGAACGGAAGCTCCAGGCTGCGCTCAAAAGGACCTTCCATGCCCCTCGCAAGGGCACCCAGTACGTTGGCGGCTCCCGACGGGCTGGGCGCACCATGCCCGGCGGCGCAGTCGACATGCCCACCCCGTCGGCGGACGAGCTCTCCGCAAAATCCCACGGCAGCGTCAAGGAGCGGCTCGCGTCCATTCCCAACACGCTGACACGCCTCAACGTTGTCAAGCGCGACACCCGCACCATCGACGAGATCGTGCGCGACCGCCGCGAGGGCAAGGACGTCCTCGACGGCGACCGCGCGCGGGGCTTCGACGACTGGTTCACGCCCGCGAACAAGCGGGATAGATCGACCCCTCCGACGAGGCCTTCCTCCTCGCAGCCCCTCCCTGCAACGGCGACGGCAAGCGTGAAGCCGCAGCAGCGCCAGGCTATGACGCCGACGCCCGTGACCAAAGGCCGCCCCACCACCAAGCTGGCCCTGCCTTCCGCAGCTGCAAGCAGCAGCACACAGAGGAAGCGCCCCCGCTCGCTCTCCCTCTCGCGCTCCATCTCCCCGCCGCCGCCCCCAAAGCGCCTGCACGCTTCCGCCGCGTCTTCCTCGGCGCTTGCCAAGTCGTCGTTGCACAAGGCCAGCTCGTCCACCGCGTCCTCGCCAAAGCCAAATCCTCCTCCTCGCGCTCGCGCTCGCCGCACGCGCACGGACACGGGGCGCACGCCGCGTCGTCTTCGCTGAGCGACGAGATCTGGTCCCTCTTCGGGAAGAGCAAGGCCGCGTACGTCGCACGCGACGTGCTCTCCGACTCGGAGGACGACGGGGACATGGAGGCGGGCGCGGATGCGGTGGAGCGTGAGGAAATGTGGAGTGAGCGGGTTGCGCGGAAGGAGGAGCGCGAGGCGGAGGAGGCGGAGAGGAGGCATGAGGAGGAGAAGAGGAGGAGGAAGGCAGCAGCTGCTGCTGCGGGGTCGCGCTAAGCGATTTCAGATGGACTGGGCGGCAACAACTTCGTCACTACTACATATGCATGCATTTTTCTTTCTTTCGCCGCACGTACACATACATACTACCACAATAGCTTTCAAGCTCTTGCCCGGATACATCCTACTTATCTATGTCAAATTGTACTCTAGCACCAAATCTGTTTTCTCTCTCTTCTATGTATTCGAGATTATTGTACTAGCCAAGGTGTAATGCTAGAGGCGTAGGGTGAATCGTATATGGAGGAAATAATAGACGGGTGGCTTGCTTGCAAGGCTATAATGGTGCGGGTTCTCAATTCCTTTCGCCTGCTGCAAACTACTGACATGATTCTAGATCTCGGAGCAGCACTATCGCCTTCTCGACCACCTAGGTCTCTGTCCTGGAAGGTCCTGGACGCCCAAGTCTTCTCGCTGCCCGACGGACGCACAACGTGGAGTCGCATTCCTATCCATCCGCTCCGAAAACGTCGAATCAAGCCAACAGAGTGGGTAGGCTGCGTTCGGTCGAGAGAAAGAGTAAGTCAAGAATCCGCATCTTGTACTACTTACTATCAACATGGCTGACGCTCGTGCATGCACAAATGGCCATGGCGCGGGTCACATGCGGAGACAGGGGTTGGTCCGTGGTTTGCATGGGCGCGATCGAAATGGCGGCGAGGCGCGACGCGACGCGATCGGGGCGAGGACAGGGGTCCTAGGTTTGCATGGGCGGTCCAGGATGGGCGTGGGTCCATCGGACATGGGCTTGAGATACAGTCACCGGGAGGCTTCGCCTCGCGTCCTTCGAGAGTCCTCCGGACCTCAAGTCAAGTCGTTTGAGTCCTCGAGCTCCGCTAAGTATTCCATCCATTTGGGGCCAGACCTAGCTTAACCTTCATGATTGTTCATGGATCCAATCTTTGCGGACGACGGGGGACATGTACCCTTGTTCTGCCTCACTCATCCCGGCAGTTAACACTTCGTGAAATCGCAAAATTAAGCGGGTTTCACCAGTGTTCGTATACACTGCTTATCACCGGAACAGGGACATCAGCAACAAGGAGCTCACGTTCAATCCGAACATGCTCAAGATGATCGGCGAGGCGGTCAAGGTGGCCTCTGGTCTTGAAGTTGATCGCCTCCTGCAACCGGAATCTCAGCGCTTGTGTGAGACCGTGGTCTGGGCACTTGGGCGGTTGAGTGAAATGGCCAATGACAGGCACTCCACATACGCAGCTTCTTTTGACTTCTTGGGAAGAAATTTGTGGAGACAGTTGAAGCAATTCAGAAGGAGGAATCATCGGAGAATTAGTAGATTTTTGTTCCCTTTTCTCTTGTGCCTTTTTTCAAGCATGGACTTGCTGGCGAGCGCATGAAATCCCTGAAGTTTCAATGCTTTGAAGTGTGAAACCTCGGCAGTTTAGCAGTTGAAGCCAGTTGCGTTTCGAACACAGTTGAGTCCCCGCTGTGAAGCCCAAACATCCCGAGATTTCTGCCTCAACTGTTTATCTAGCACAGTCCTCGCATTTTCTGCTTGAACTGTTCATCTGGCACAGTTTCCCACAATTTTCCTTTGACTGTTCATCTGGCACAGTTCCAGCAATTTCTACTCAGCTGTTCATCCGCACAGTTCTATCAATTTCTGCCCCAGCTGTTCATCTGGCACAGTTCTTGTAATATCCGCTTCAGCTGTTCATCTGGCACAGTTCTTGTAATATCGCTTCAGCTGTTCATGAGCTGTTCATCTGGCACAGTTCTGGCAATTTCTGCCCAGCTGTTCATCTGGCACAGTTCTGGTAATTTCCGCTTCAGCTGTTCATCTGGCACAGTTCTTGCAATTTCCGCTTCAGCTGTTCATCTGGCACAGTTCTTGCAATATCCACTTCAGTTGTTCATCTAAGCAGTTAAACGGCTACTGCAAATGACCGTATTAGTCACTAGGGATCTGTCCTGCATTGAAAGTCTTCTATTGATATGGGGCACGGAATGGCACCTTCAAAAGCCGCTGAGATACAGCGGTTGTGCTTTTTCAAATGCCCGTTGTTCCACTATCCCATCATTTGGTGATGGGATAGTGGAACAACGGGCATTTTGATCGGAGCATGGGTCAGATTACGTAAATGGATTTCGGAAGCAGCTGCCTCGAAATCCATTTACATAATCATGACCTGGGAAAGAATATCCAATTTTAGCATCTATGACGCACTAGCCTTGCAAGCACTCCATGAGATGGAGTGCTTGCAAGGCTAGTGCGTCATAGTGATGTCACTGATGAGAAGACAGCAAAAATTCTTTTAGGAATTCTTTTCCTGATGGTGACACACTCTAAGCATTCATCCAGAGGTCAAGTGTATGAAAATTGAATCATAAACAGTTGACTACACGGCGATCGTATCCGTTCTCGGGGTACGGTCCCCGATGGCCTTGGATGCGTGCGAGTGCGACTCCGCTCGGGAGTTAATTACAAGGCATTTGGCACATAGACTCATGAACAATTCCTTGCCGAGCCGTGTTTGACAATAAGAAGACATCCGTCTCGACACACAGCCCCCGCGTATGCCCGCATATGCGTATAAAGGTCGAGGAAAGGCGC
>QVIE01001967.1:0-46831 GCA_013387415.1 Panellus pusillus
ATGCGATGCAAGCGCAGTAGTCGTGAATGTGATATTTATAAGTCGAAACAGCTGTTGGATTTGAGATGAAAGAAAGAGTGCGGAACATGGAATTTACCAAGGGCACGTAGTGTTAGTGAGAATGAACGTGCGCAGTCGCTTGCGCCGCCTACGCCAGACGGTGTAATGTTTGTCCGGATCAGGGGAAGACGAAGTGTCCTCGACTTCGTCGGCGAATAACTCTCCGTCGATGTTATGGCGGTCCGCGGGACCTTGAGCACCAACGCGAGAAGTCCAGGGCACATCCCAGCCAGGGGTGGGATTGTGCTGGAGCGTCAGTGACGCCAGGGTGGTGTGGGGAGGGTGATGGAGAGATTCCAGTTCCGGTTTATGCTGGTGACCCGTTGAACGCGGCGAGAGGCTGTTGTGTCGCGCTGTCCATTAGGCAGCCAAGACATAGAACGGTCTTTGAAGGAGACTGTCTTGCGTTCCGGCTTGGGTTCAGAGCGAGAAACTGAGTTGCTGCGGCGGCACTGGCTTCGGAACCGCCGCGGGGTCGGGTGAAAGCCCACCAGCGACTGGCGGAGTCGGCAGGGTGATTGGAATGGAACGAGACCACTGAAGGCGCGATTCTGTCGCGTGTGGTTGTCGGTGTAGGGTTCGTCGGTCGGAGACGGTGGCTCGTCCTTTGCCCAGGCTAGAAAGAGATTTAGAAGACGGAGAAAATAAGAAAAGGGAGGTACGGGGGGGGTGACCACGCGGTGGCGCAGGGCGGGCACTTGTGCTGGCCGTCGACGCCGACTGGCTGCGGTTCATGCCTTGAAGTGGTAAGTAAGAACAAGCTCTGATCGCTCCTTGCTTCCTACCACAACAATCATGGAAGTCCCCTCGCTGTCCTCCGCAGGCATAGGCTCCCGCTTCGTCACTCAGGACGACGTAGAGTCCGCACGCGCCCGTCGCGACGAGCAGTGGAAGGCGGCATATGCCCGCTCGGCATGGAGCCGCCCCCGCAACAGCAGGAGGACTTCTCCGACGGCCGCAGTCTCGCGGAAGTGAGCAGCCATATCTACCGCTGCTCTGCGCCGTGTATTGACGCCATTCCTCTCCTCCCGGTGTGACGCTTAGAAACTCGCTGCCAACAAGGTCCATACTTGCCTTGCTGCTCAACTTCTCCTTACCCCTCCCAGATCGCAAAACAAGAGGAATGGGAAGAGAAGACCAAGCTGGCAAACCAGTTCCGCGCCCTCGAGGAGGACGAGGTCATGTTTCTCGACTCTGTCCGCGAGCGGCAGGAGGAAGAAGAACGCCAGCGTAAGGAACAGGATGGCGAGGAGGTCCAGAACTTCAGAGAGTACGCAACACCTTTCCTCGCTATAAATCCTGTTCATTCCATTCCCAGAGCCGTCGCCGCGCGCAGCGTCAATCCCCCGCCAATGACATCGAAACCTGCTGCCCCAGCCACAGTTCCTAAACCAGCGACCGCCCCGCTCGCAAGAAGGGCCCGCTGAAAGGTGTCGTCGTGAAGAAGAAAGCAAAGTCCGCCGCCCCCACCACCACCAAACCCAAGGACCAGACGAAAGACGAAGAGGTGGAGCAACCCGACGCAAAACGACGTCGAATATCTCAATCGTAAACGCTGTACCTGTAATACCTATACACTATACTCCGCGCTTTGTCACAGCGGTCGGCGTAGGCGTCCACCGCACGCGGCTCAGGTCCTGTTCCTTCTGCTGTGAACCATCCCATCGCGCTATCCTGTCCATCGCCTCGGCACGCCTGGCGGCCGCGGCACCCATCGTGCTCCTGTCCAGCAACCTCCGCGCCGCCGGCGTCAGTTGCGCTGCCTCCGAGCGCCGCGGCGTCCAGCTCGGCGGCGCCATCGATCCCTTCTTCGACGTGCTGGGCGTCCGCGAGACACCAGGCGTCCGACCGCCCAAGCCCATAAGCCCGGCCTTGACGCGCAAACTCTTAGAAGCGTTGTTGGACAACTTGTGTGCGACTGCCTCCCGCGACGTCGGCGCCGGAATGTGGAACGGCGTGCTTGGCGGCGGGAGGTCGTCCGACTGCGAGATGATGCGCGGCGTCGCGCTGAGTGTTCCCCAGGTCATGAGCTGCTTCACCGCTGCCGGTCCCAGCTGTGAAGCCGTCGGTGAGGGTAAATTCGGGACAAGGGAAAAGTTGTTTATTCTGGGGGAGCGCGGCCGGTCTGCCAGCCGTGAATATATACCGAGAAATGAGAAAGAGTAGACTTACAAGGTGTGCCCATGATGGCCGCATCGATGTGACTCCGTGTGGGGCTAGCTGGCGCAGACACAGAGCGCGAGTGCGATTCATCCTGCTCCAGAAGTCGTGTGCTGGTATGCACGATAGCCCGGGGATCGCCTGTATGCTGCGAGGGCCGAGTGTGGTACGGCGATTCGTCTGCATCGGGAGAGAACATGAGCGAATTGCGAGCCTTGAAATTCCACCCGTCGACAGAGGCAGAGCGCTTGTCCTTCTGTGGGGCCATAACGTCGACAACGGGCTCGACGACGACGGCGAGAGCCTTGTCGTCGTTCTGCGTGGTGTCCTCCGCTTTCTCGTTGTCGTCGTCGTTCTCGGCAGTGTCCTTTCGCCCCTTCAATAAGCCCCGCCGGCGTCGGCGCCTCGATACGAAACTTCTCCCTTACCCCCACAACGCTCTGCGGCTCTATCATCAGCCGCTCCCGGTCCTTCAGCATCTTGTCCTTCTGCGCCTCCACCCGCTTCTGCGCATCCCATGCCCACCCCACCGCTCCTTCCGCTTCCGGTTCTCCTCGTCCAAAATCTCCGTGAAGCTCGAGTTGTCCTCGGAGGTATACCGCGCCTGGAAGTCGTCGAGGCTCAGATCCGTGTCGTAGCGCGCCCGCTTCGCCGGCGCCTCCCCACGCGGCGTGCGCAGCGGCGTCTCGGACGGCCCCGCGCCGTACGGCGTGCGTCCCGGCGTCTGCAGCGGACGGGCTGGGGTAGCCCCGACCTCTTCCAGATGGCGCACGGAGGCGCTGATGAGGCTGGGGTCCTCGGAGCGCAGCGCGTCGAGGTATCCGTTGGCTGCGTCGAGCTGGACGAGGGAGGGGAAGAAGTCCCGCGCGATGATCTTGGACATGGCCTCCATGTACTCGTCCTCCTCCAGTACCACCTGTCGGTTGAGCGAGCGCGCCGGGGCGGACATGATGGTCGTGGGTCAAAAGTGTTTGCACGTGATATAAAGCGTGAAAAACATAATATATTCGTACTACAGCAGCATATACAGTAAATCTCCTCCCTCTTCACATCGCCGTACTCCCAGATCGCCGCCGACGGCCCTCCACCTCCGAGTCCCCTGCGCTCCTGCGCCCGCTGATGCCCGTGCTGCTCGGTCGCCCGATGCGGCTCTGAGACAGCACCGAGGCCGGCACCGACCTCGGTGCACGCACCGTCACGTTGGCGTGCGCCGCAGGGAGCTGCGGCAGCACCTTGCCTGAGCCTGAATTCGACCGAGGCAGCGGCGGCATCGTCGTCGGCCGGTCCCGCGGTTCGGGCGCCGGTGGCGGCGGCATCGCCGCAGTGCTTGCGCCTAACGAAGATCTCTTGGAATATGGAGTCGACGCGGAGGGCCCTGTGGATCGCTTCAGCCCGCTGGCACCAGCGGTGGAGGCGTGTGCATAGAGACCTCCTGTGGGTATCGGAAGGAACGTCGGCGTTGCAGGCCGCGAGGACGAGGCGGACGAGGGTATAGACATGGTCGTGGATCCGCCGGAAAGTCGTGATTGGGGTCTTCGAAGACCCGAAGGGGGAAACATACTCTGGTTCAAAGGATTGGATTTGTTGGTGGAGGCGGAAGACACTGGCGAAGCAGCAGCCGACGTGGAAGCTGCAGGCCGGAAGGGAATCATACCCAGGGGACTCGACGGCCTTCGTCGTTCCCCTGCCTTCGGTTTCGGCGGTGAAGGCGAGTCCTCCATGATGAGAACCCACCCAGCAGAGTCACGCTTCGCAGGCTTGTCTGATTCGCTCTCGCTACTTCGTTTAGATTGCTCGACACTGCGTCGGGTGGAGGTCAGACTCTCCCAGCTTGCACGCACAGACGTCTTGCTCGATGCAGATCCTGTATTCGTCCCGTTGGCCATTGTAGAGGCAGCAAGGGCATTTGCGTTCGGTTTGCCGGTAAGGCTACCCATTCGCAATCGCGGAACACGAGTATGAATCTTCTGCTCCAGATTTCGGACCCTTGCGCGCATTTCAGATACCATTTGGACACCCTTGCTCCTTGAAGCGGTGCTGGAAGCCGAACTTGTGCTAAGTGTCGACACATTGCGGGCCACGGGTGGACGGTACTGGGGTGATCGCGGGCTCGCACTATAGTGAGGGATTGTGGTCGATCGAGCTATGCCTGAGCTTCCGGGGGTGTTGCTATATTAGACTTGAAAGGTGCTGCGCCAGACCGATTAACCAGCGCCGATTGAGCCTTGCCACGTGGGGTCGTGTCGACCGATGGAAGACTTTCCGAACTGGGGGTAAGATCTTCGAGTTGGAGATCCGGCGGAGGTGGTGTATTAAGAAGATCATCTTCCGACTGCTGAGGGGTGAGTTGGGGAAATGAGAGGAATGGGCAATAGAAGTATTGTCCGCAGCGGAATGCGCCGCTAACTGATCTTTCAGTATGGAAACTTCGACGTTGGCATCTAGGACGAGTTAGAGGTTTTCAGCAAGTGTAACAAGCCACGCACCTCTTAACTCGTCCTTGAGTCGCTGGCACTCCTCCTCGAGGCTCGCCTTGTCTAGTAATTCATGCTCCAGGAGTATCTTCTCCTCCAACGCGCGCGAATACTTGGACTCTATGTCCGCCAAACTCGAGGACACGGCTCGCTCATTACGTTCAAGGTCGTCGTTTCCCATTTCAAGTTCACGTAACTGAACCTTGGTCTGTTGATGCTCCTGCCGCAGCTTATCCAGTTCCCGCTGGAGGGTCGTTGTGGTGGTGTTGTGGTTGGTCTGCAGCGACATGAACTTGGACTGGGAAGGGTTAAAACACGGCCGGACAGCTAGCAGCAGGGACGGACCTTCCATTCGTCGCGTTCTGCCTCTGCACGTATGACCTTGACCTTGAGCTCCTGCTGAGATTTCTCCGTCCTCTGGAGTTCAGACTCGAGCTCTGCCTCGAGCTCCCGGCTCGCGATATGGAACTCGTCGAGCTCGGCGCGGGTCTCTGCAAGCATGTCGGCAACCTTGAGAAGCTATGAGCTTCGGGAGAGCAAGTTGGGACTGGTATTGACCTCGTTGTACTTTTCTCGCCAGTCATGCGCCGAGGAGTAGCTTTGAGAAGAAACGTGAAACGACGGGGATGTGGGATAAGAAATGAATGTACCTGAGTTGGTTGTCGTCCATGAGACGTTCCCTGCGCAGAGGGTCCGCAGGCGAGAGGACCGCGGTCATGGCCTTCGGTTACCAGGATGACTGTTTGCTCAATTAGGTCTCGTAACGCGTTTTCAACAACAAATTTATTTATTCGGTTTCTGGCTTTGCACACTTTCGAAATTCCACCTTTCCTGTCTCTGGGCAGCGCATCTGGCGCCACGACACCGGCACCATCGTCTTCCCCGCCTCGCTCATCGCAAACACCACTCCCAGATCATTCCTCGCCGTCGTAACAAAGTAACTGCGCGCATCCCCAAGGATATCTGCCAGAGATGAGCAGCTGGGAGCGCTCACTTGGGTAGGACTCACCACCACACCGCGCACAACGTCGCCGCCCCGGAACGACTCTGCAATCTTCACGCGATCTTTTTCTGTTGCGCGCACATCTTGCGAGCGAATCACGCCCGTGAACTCCTCCCCTGCTGGTAGAGGCACACCGTCCACGACAGATATCGCGATAGTTGCTTGCAGAGGCGACAGACGAGTCACGGTGCCAAGTACCACAGAGTTGATTGCAGGAGGCCGGGCGCGTACACGAGAAATAGATAATACCTGTTGTACGCGCTTGTTACTCGAAAAAATGCGAGAAAAGAGTTATATACCGCGCCGTCCTGCTGTGGCACGCCCAGGAGACTCGCTCTCAGCTCGTTGTCTCTCGTATATACACCTCCACCGGGCTGTGGTATCGGTCCGCGAGGGGGAATCGGGATGGGCTGTCCAGGCAACACTACGCTGGACATGTTTTCGTTGGGGCGGGTCACCAGAATATTATCCGGCGAGTTCCGGTCTTTTGATTGAAACCACTTCCGATTCCTGATCAGGACCACCACCATGGCCTTCAGTCTTGCTCGCGTACTTGCCCGCCGTCCGTCTCTTTGCCCGCGTCCCACATGTCCCATTGATTCTCCCTCCAGGCATCCATGTCTCCGCACGGAGGAACGCGCTCTCTCAGTTCAATATGCCTGCAATGAGTCCGACCATGACTGAGGGCGGCATTGCGTCCTGGAAAAAGAAGGAGGGAGAGGCCTTCGCCACTGGGGACGTCTTGCTTGAGATTGTCAGCACCGCAGTCTCTGTTTTTTTCCTTGTGTTCACGTCCAAAAGGAAACCGACAAGGCCACGATAGATGTTGAAGCCACCGAGGACGGCATCCTTGCCAAAATTATTGTACGCTTTGTTTCTCTGCATTCCGACTATTTTAACACCCATTTTAGGCCCAGGATGGTGCAAAAAATGTTCAAGTTGGCTCACCCATCGCGGTCGTTGCGGAAGAAGGCGATGATCTCTCTGGTGCTGCAGATTTCGCCTCCAAGGCGTCTCTGGCTTCGGCTCCAAAGGAGGAGTCGGCGCCTCCGCCTCCCAAGGCTGAAGAATCAACCCCCGCGCCTCCGCCCAAACCATCATCCCCTCCGAAAGAGAAATCAGAACTTCCTTCCGGCGACCGTATATTTGCCTCTCCCATCGCCAAAAAAATTGCCCTCGAGCGGGGCATTCCCCTCGGAAACTTACCGGCTCTGGCCCTAACGGCCGTATCATTCGGGAAGACGTTGAAAAGTACACGCCGTCAGCGGCCGCAAGCCCATCCGCAACAACTTCGCAACCCTCTGCCGCCCAGCTGCCAGACTATGTCGACACCCCATCTCGAATATGAGGCGTACCATCGGGGCTCGTCTCACGCAGTCGAAGCAGGAGCTGCCGCATTACTATGTTACCATCGACGTCAACATGGACAAGGTTCTCAAGCTACGGGAGGTATTCAACAGGACCTTGACGGAGAAGGACAAGTCGGCCAAGTTGAGCGTGAACGACTTCATTGTCAAGGCTGTCGCTTGCGCGCTAGCTGATGTCCCCGAGGCCAACTCGGCGTGGCTCGGGGAGGTTATCCGGACGTGAGTTCCATCTCGCACTCTTTCTCTTCTCTTTCTCGACCCATAACGATTTGATAGGTATAAGAAGGCGGATATTTCGGTCGCTGTTGCTACTCCGACGGGGCTCATCACACCCATCTTGAAGGATGTGGGGTCAAAGGGCCTCGCCACCATCTCCTCCGAGACCAAAGCCTTGGCGAAGAAGGCTCGCGATGGTAAACTGGCTCCGGCAGAATACCAGGTACGTTCTGCATTGTGTAATTCGACCTTCCAGTCTCATGAAGTTCTTCCAGGGTGGAACGTTCACAATTTCGAATCTCGGCATGTACGGTGTCTCACACTTCACCGCCATCATCAACCCACCTCAATCGTGTATCCTTGCTGTCGGATCTACCGAGGCTACCCTTGTCCCCGCGCCGGAGGAGGAGCGTGGTTTCAAGACGGTGCAGGTCATGAAGGTTACGCTGAGCTCCGACCACCGGACCGTCGACGGTGCGATTGCTGCGCGGTGGTTGGCCGCGTTCAAGGGGTACCTGGAAAACCCTTTGACGTTCATGCTATGAGCACGCGGCGTGGCGAGAATATTACGCGTCCAAATTCTTTATAGACTTAATTGAGCACTGTCCCTACTAACTGTGTGAGCATTAGATCTTTTTCGCGAGAATCACTTCAATCAGAAGAGGCTTAGATTGGGGTTTAGTCGCCGGCCCTGCCATGATGCCAAGTAACGCGTGACATCGACCTAATTAGCACCTCTTTGAACCTACTTATCTATCTATACATGTCTGAGGATATGTTGCTGGGCGAAATGATTCGCCAAATGGCGTCGGACTGCGAGCGTCTAGCTGCGCTCGACCAATCCGAGTCATCCAGTTCGGACGCCCTCCGTGGCGAAATGCTGCGAAAATGGCTAGAGGACCGCAACACCAATGTCTCTCTCGTGAAAAAAGTCGATGCTATGGCAGCAAACCTGCAGGTGAGACAGACACATCACCGCCGCTGAAGATGCACCATTTCGAATCTACACAGTGCGCTCGGGACGAGATCATTGCCTTGAACTTGTAAGAAAAAAAAGTAGGTCCTGATGACGGCAGTGTTCAGCTTATTTTTGCTAGGGAACTGCAAAAACTTCGTGCCGATGCTGAAGTGAGCAAGGATACTTGTAAGTCGCTGCAAAATAAGGTTAGTAGTGAGCACGGGCGCTCCCCTCCGGCTCATTCTGTCATGTCTTCTGCCAGGTGGTTCACCAAGAAGCAATCATCAAGTCGAGAAATTCGATTATAACGCAAATGAAGGGTACAGTTGCGAATCAGGACGTTCAGCTCCACGGGCTTCGTACGGATCTGAACAAAGTTCTGGAAGAACTGCGTGTAGAGGTATCTATCCATGGTTATTCGGGGAGTATTTCACCTGAAATCCACCGTTGTAGCAAGGGACTTGTGCCACTTTACGGCAACCTTATATTGCAAGAAACACCGTTGTACTGCGCCCACGAATGCTGACTCCTTCTAGGACCAAATAACTATTCTTCAAGATGAGATTGATTCGTTGAAGGTAAACTGATCTCATAGATACCCAGTCTATGGAATCTCACCTTGACCCCGACAGGCAGCCCAATCGTCACGATCAACCTCCAGGTCTCCCCAGAGAGTAAGATTGATCGTTTCTCCGCCCAAAAGAGAACAAATGTCTCCCGGCGTACCTGAGCCAGAAGCTTCAACGAGCCGGCATCCCAACGCCAGGCAAGCTATGCGGGAGATCGACCTTCGCGACGACGAAGGGCCACTGAATGTGATTCCCGCGCCGAGACGCGAGGACCTGCAGAAATACCCCGAGGTTGTGCCTGACATAGATGAATCCGTTGTGTTCAGCAGGGGCTTTTTGTCTGCTAACCTGGGGGGCAATCCTCAACAAGTTATTGTTAGGTATTGCTGCATTGCATTGCTGCGCTGATTTTAGCTCAAGTCTTCTCAGAATCGATCCAAAGAAAGCAAAACCCTTGGCTGCGAAGGGCGGCATCACCAAAATTCTGTGCCCCAACTTATCGTGCAATCCATGGTGTCCCAGAGCACCCGGACAGCATGGGTTCATGTTTGTCGGCCTAGGAAACGAAAGCGAAACGTTTCTGGTGCCGGAAACACTCAACCTGTTCTTGGGTGTACCTGCGAGCAACGCGAAGCTGGACGTGTTATACCTTGGCGTTTATGAAGTTTGCCGAGTTGCCCCGCTCACCGTCACAGAATGGCGCACACTTTCTCCTGTTGTAAGTCCATCCCACCAGTCGGGCTTTTCACCTCACGTTTTATCGAAGGTGCAAGCCTCATATGTGGATGTCACGGCAAGTAGACTTGAGAGGCACGCCAAGAAGATTGACGGGACACTTCAACGCATCGAGGATGAGTACAATGATGGCTCGCGGTTCGTCCCGTGCGTCCGACTGAGGTGTGTTGGGTTCGATAAGGAGTTGTATGATGGAATGGCGGCCAATTTTGGAGCCGATTTGCGTACAAGAGATGTATACGGGAGCCTTGACATTGGCAACCCGAGTCCGACGGCCAAACGCAGGCGTTTGGAGTGAGATAAGTGTTCTGTACTTACCTTGTCTTGTATTTTCTAGTAGTAGTCTACGTAGAAGCCATGCCACATTTGTGGAATTCGGCGTTCGCACGCACATATTCTTGATCATGCCTGGCCGCGTTCGCAGCGATCCCCTGAAAAATCCTGGTTCGCGCGCTTCAGATTCGAAGTGGAAAACACTAATGCGCCTTAGAACGACCTTACTTAGCCATTGGTTTGGAGGGTTCTGCTAACAAGTTCGGGGCAGGCGTGATTAAGCACTTCGTTGATGGTTCCACCGCCGTCCTATCCAACATTCGACACACCTACATCACGCCACCCGGCGAAGGATTCCAACCTCGCCATACTGCATTACACCATCGTGAATGGGCCCTGAAGATTATCCAGGAATGCCTTGCCAAGGCGGGTGTCTCGATGCATGATGTTGACTGCATTTGTTATACAAAGGGTTGGTTCTGGCGCCGAACGGTTGGAACGAACTCAGCATGCGTTAGGTCCTGGTATGGGTGCACCTCTGCAATCCGTTGCTCTGGTAGCTCGTACACTATCGCTGCTTTTCAACAAACCCTTGGTGGGTGTTAACCATTGCGTCGGTCGTGCGTTTCGGAAGCTCGAGATGAGGTACATGACTTACTCGTCCAGATATCGAGATGGGGCGTGAAGTCACTGGCGCGCAAAACCCTGTCGTGCTATATGTTTCGGGTGGAAACACCCAAGTGATTGCCTACTCGCGACAGTGCTACCGGATATTCGGGGAGGCTCTCGATATCGCTGTCGGAAATTGTCTCGACCGTTTCGCCCGTGTCATTGATTTGAGCAACGACCCTGCCCCAGGGTATAATATCGAACAAGAAGCGAAGAAGTACAGTGTTTCTCAACTATCTCTCCCTCTGGCTCAACAAAAAATTAGGGGGAAACGCTTACTCCAGATCCCATACGTTACCAAAGGCATGGATGTCAGCTTTTCGGGAATTTTAACGGCAGTGGAGGCGTATACTACGGATAGACGGTTCCGGACAGGCGGCCAACCGAAAGATGCCGACGACCAGGATATTATCACTCCTGCGGATCTGTGTTTCTCATTACAAGAGACTGTCTTCGCCATGCTGGTCGAAATCACTGAGCGTGCCATGGCTCACATTGGTAGCAAGGAAGTTCTCATAGTAGGAGGTGTCGGTGGTAAGCCCCCGCTTGTGAATTATCTTTCGCCCAATATGACGTCGTCCAGCGAATGAGCGACTTCAACAGATGATGGGCGTCATGGCTGAGGAGCGTGGGGGCAAAGTGTTCGCTATGGATGAGCGGTAGGGACTTTCTGATAATCTTGCTCTTGAACTGATCCCGAAACTCAAGCTTCTGCATTGACAACGGAATCATGATTGCCCAGGCTGGTCTACTCAGCTTTCGAATGGGCTTCGAAACGCCGATATCGAAAAGCACTTGCACCCAACGGTAAAAACTCGATTGGTTCGCTAGCAATGCCAATTAATTGCGAGAACCAGATTTCGGACGGATCAGGTCCACGTCTCATGGCGGGCTTGAGGTTTCTATCTCTAGATGTGACAACTTGTACTCTATGTATAATGTAGTGCATTATGCGGTGACGGAGGTGGACACCAATCTCCATCCTTCGACATCATCGTTTTTCAGCTGCTCTGAGACCTTGTTGTACTGGTCCCACCACCAACCGTTTACGACGGCAAAATCCTTTGAGTCTCTCGTCTGCCAAGGCTTCCCGGGCAGAATATAGTGGACACATCTGGCGACGTCATCGTCCCACAACGAAGAGTGAATGTTGCGAAGGGTTCGCAAGGCGTTGTAGTACCAAGGAAGAGCCTTCCATCTTCCCTTGAAGACTGCCGCGAGAAGGTCCTGGTCCGGAAATTTGAAACCACTAACTCTCGGGTCGGATTTGAGGAAACGATACAACTCTTCGGCAAGGTCGACCGATGGCTGTAGGACGACTAGACCCGAGTTGAGCAACCCGTATGAGCGAGGGTTGTCGGAAGGAGTCGGTGGAAGTCCCATCGGGTTGGTGACAGCCGTGAAGGCGCAGTTTTCCGGCACCCTGGGAGTACATGCATGAGAACCTCCGGAAGCTGAAGAAAAGGAATAAAGATGACCAGTCTCTGGGATAATGCGGGAGTTTGCGGGGGTTGCACGCGCAGACGTGGACAGCTGCGATTCCATCGCGGTCTAGAGGCGTTTGCATCAAGTCGTCCATGTTCCCTTTGACAATCATGTCAGAGTCTAGAAGAACAACTCTCTAGATCGAGGAGAGGGTCAGCGTGGTTCTGGGAATGAGCCCCGAGTTACCTCGAACTCCGTCAGTTCGAATGCGCTAAGTAACGATGAAAACGGGATTTCTCTCCGCTGAGTCAGGTCTAACTTACCGCAGCTTGGTCCATGTATCTTGGAAGCGGATATCGGCTTCGGATAGTTCATGGACGCCTGCCTCGGGCTGCAAGGGCTCGATGTCTCTCATTGCTACGCCTTGTTTCTTCAACACTTCGCGAGCTTCTTGAGGCAACCGCGGGGTGACCATGACTACGAGAGGATACTTTGACTTCACGGCTTTGAGGCCGTAGTTGAGAACGAGGGTTCCGGCAAGGTAGTCGACCTTTGTGAGCAAGGTAACGTAGGCGGCGTTGAGGGACATGGTTCAGAGCAAGATCAAATTTTGCCGCCATCGGTTGCGATTTGTCCGGAGGTTATGGGACTGGTGTAATCGGACCCATGTGGACGCTATAGAGCACTCTGCGAACGAGGGCATAGTATTTCCTGGCAAGAAGCGGGAAAAAGGAACGTAAACCGCGTAAAAGTCACACGCCGGTGTCAATGAAGGTGCATAGTCTTTTATATGCTAGCATACTGTACTGTAGACAGACACGATAATGGTGGCTTAAACAATGCGCGAGGGAATGCAGATGAAATCCCGTGGATTCAGTGGTCTGATACATGGGTACGATAAAGAGAGCAAAAAAGCAGTAGCGATGCGCCGGTCAACGCAGCCGACTAGAGTTTTATATGAGACGAGCAATGCAAGAGTGGAAGGAACAGCCATAGACGCACCGAGCCTCACGCTCGCTCTCGAGCAGAGCCAGAATATCCTTTTCACGCACAGGCCCTTTCACGTTACGGATGATTGTGCGGGTAGTGTCGTCCATGAATTCCACACGGACTTGGGTGACACCTCCTCTGGATCCAGTCCTCCCAAGGACCTGCGAAGAAAGATGTGCATTCAGCACTGGCGTGTGTCTCCGTGATAGCAGAGAAAAAAGACCTTGATGACGGTGGCTAGTTTTACGGGGGCTTTGGAAGAATCCTGAACAGCCCAGTGAGCTCTAATTTCGATCCAACGAGTATGCGCAGACGGACCATTTTGTGAGGATGGCAAGTCGAGGACGAAGACTTTTTTGGTGTCTGTGGAGGAACGAGTGCTAAATTCCCACGCCCTGCTGATGCCGAACTATGCTGATGCCGAACTATGAAGTTTTCCTAATCATGGTATGATGCATCCAACTCATCGGGAACTTTCAACTTTTGTTAACTTGAGATGGAGAGTATACAGTATTATTCAATGTAGATCTATGCAACGGTTTCTGCTTCCAAAGATGTTGACGAAGTGGAGAGAATCTTCTTAGGTTTATTCCTTAGCACGTTCTCGATGTAATATTCTCCGGCCTGCATGGATTCAGCGAATGGCGAGGGAGAACAGCTCAAAACTTCACCTTATAGCTGCTGCGTACGAGAGGCCCGCTGGCCACGTAAAGGAAGCCGAGGTCCTCCGCGACTTTCTTCCAGTTGTCGAACTCTACGGGTTCGACATAACGCTCAACCTTCATGTGCCGCTTGGTGGGCCGCATGTATTGACCAAAAGTGACTACATCGACGTCGACTTTGCGTAGTTCTGTAGGGAGTTAGTGACTACGTTGGAAACAATGTGCGCGCATGCTAACAAACCTTTGAGAGCGCGTAAAATCTGATCCTCCGTCTCACCGAGACCAAGCATTATGCTGGTCTTCGTGATCCGGACGCCCTCTTTCTTCGCGTGCTCAAGTACCTGGAGACTTCTCCGGAAATTCGCCCTGCGGTCCCGTACGTATGGCGTTAGCTCTTCCGAGGTTTCAATGTTGTGCGCGTAGACATCGAGCCCAGATCGAGCGACTATCCCAACGTCTTCCATGGAGCCACCAAAGTCGCCCGTAAGAGCCTCGACAAGTATCTGAGGTGCCCTATGAGAAAGTGAGCAAATCCAGAGGAGATAACAAACGTCCTTTACTTTTGTTTGATCTTGCCAATTGTCTCAGCAAAATGACGAGACCCTCCGTCGGCCAGATCTTGGAGCGAGTTAGTGCTAGACGAACGTGAGAGATGAGCAGACAGACGAACCATCACGATCGACACTGGTGAGCACAATATATCCCAGACCCCACCGACTTATGGCCTCGGCAGTATTCTCGGGCTCGTGCGGATCCAGCGGAGGGGTGCGCGAGACGTTTTTACCGAACAGAACCTGCACCCGCGTGTACATGTATCACCCATTAACTGCAAGGAAGGTGGGTTGAATATGTAAGACCGAAGGTGAGACAGACCTTACCATAATTGTGGCAGTTGCAGCACTGCGCCCTTCAGCCTCTGTAGCGCCCGGTTTACCGCCCCAGCAGTCGCCGATGTTGGGGCACCGCGCTTCCTCGCATACGGTGTGCAGACGAGCCCCCTGAGGTCTTTCTTGATTTTATTGAAGGAAGCACCCGACGGAATGGAGGTCTTGAGATGCGCAGGCAGTCGCGGTCTGAAAGACGCTGAGGACTCGAAGACAGCCAATCCATTCGAGTAGTCTTACCCTCGGGGATTACCCAGCACGATTCGGTCTGGCGGAGCATCGCCGGAGATGAAATCGTCGAGCGACGGTCCAGTATCGAGCTTATCTTTGAAATTGGGCTTGGTTGGTAGTGTCGGCGTCGCAGTTGCGAAAGACCGTGTCTGGAGCGAGACCCTTCTAGCTGCTCGCAGAACGGATGTTGTGGTCCGGGACATAGTTGCTCGGGCTTACATATAATTTCCGATCAATTCCTCTTCCGCACTTCACTTATGAATGCGTTGTCGCGTCGGGAGGAAGAAAACCTCTTGAAAATCACAAAGGAGCGAGCGCTTCAGGAATGCCACGACGTCGTGAAAGGTACTCCAATGGCCTCTTTTCTTGTACTTTTATCCCACACGAAGCAGCCTTCGCGGACTGCGTTGCGGGACGAACAATCTCCGTCGCGTGGGCTTGCAGAGGACAACTCCACAAAATGGAAGAGTGCATGCTCTTGTAGTGCGTGCCCCTCATCTGGAATCATAGTTTTCTATACAACTTTCCTACAGCACAGGTCCAGAACCTTATGAACGCGTTCGCATTGAGTACTTGCGTTTACGATCAGAGCAACGGGCAATCAATGCGCGACTCCGAGAGGCGGAATCGGCCCAATCATGACCATCGCATTGGAGTATGGATTTCACGGCGGTTTTCAGAAAAGAAAACGGCAATGATAAGATTAAGATCAAGGGCACTGAGGTCCCGCGCGGGGTACGCAGTAAGCTAATATTGTATACATTTATTTCTTTCCACCAGCCGCCGCCCATTGCCTCTCGAGAGCCATCAAGGAGGAAATCATGCTAGAATATAGGTGAGTGGTTGGATGGAATGCACAGCAGAGCACGAACGCGAATATGCCCACAAACCCATCGTTCATGTTGCTGAGCCCCAAGGCAGTTGCCGGAGTCCACAGGTCCAAAATATCTATGATGAATTGGTGGCGAACCGCAGCACGAGTTCTGAACAAAGCAGCGGCGTCAACTGGGGCGAATGCAGACGGTCGAAGGCACTCACGTCGCAACCACACGGAGTCTCGCTTCCCGGTCAGCCTCGAGCCCGACATCTTTTTCGCCTTGTTTCGGCGCTTTCAGCTGTTTCACCTCCCGCGTCAACCTCATGGTCTACCGGTGGCAAATCAATCATTACGGTAGGAGAATGTTTGTGGGCGACGCACTTTGACTGCCGCATGCGCGATGCTCAAGAGAATACCGACAAGCCACGACCGATTGGCTACTCTGGCGATTCTGGCTGCAGTTTCAGGCTGAAAACTGACGAACTTGATGGTTTGAGCCTGATTGACGGGAGCATTAGAAAGGCGAGGAGACGATGGGAGTTTCAGGAGACCCAGGTCAGCGTGTCGAGCGTCAGATACAGGAAGTATGACAGTTGGCGAGCAATGGTGGTAATCTGTTCGCCGGGAGGTGCAGTTACCAACGCAGCTCGTAAAGCTGCCTGTAGATGCTCCATGGGCTTGCCCAGTCGGAGAACTATTTACGCGATTCAGTGTTGGTTGAAATCGGCGGTGATATCATGCTCCCATACGTTTTCTGGCTAGCCCAAGATGAGACTTGAGGGCAGTCCACCGAGCCGCATATACTTTGTCGCCACGGGAGATGAGGAACCACGCATAGAAGCGCGCAAAATTCTGAACAGCGCGGTACGCCTGGAGTGATTTGATGAATACCCAGAGCAGACTGGAGCTTATTGAGCGACCTTGTCTCTTCCAAGGGTGGTAGCGCCCACTTTGAGGGATTGCGAGACAGTGGGGTGCAAGACAACTTGTGCGGCGAGGTTGGCCATCGAAGTGCGGAGAAGGCAGTCTGCCTTTCACGTGTTAACGCCGCATCTCGGAGTCTCGACTTGCGGCTTTTGCACGAGATTTTTGCCTGGGGTTACCTCCGCACGCGCCCTTATATAAGTCCCATGCAAAAACTTGCAAGAGAAATGCAGAGTCGACAAGGAGCGCTCCGTTCGACAAAAGATTCGGGAGAACTCGGGCGGAGAAACCCGTGTCCGAAAAAGTTGCCCCGAATGTGCTTTCCCAATTTCAACGTTAACGCGACCTTCCACGCTCTGGACCCTGGCCATGGTGGCTGCCCGGCTAACCCACAATGTACGCGGAACAGTTGTGGAGTGGAAACGCAACGTGATTATAAGACTTTCTTGAATAGGTACTAACAAAATCTACAAGAGTTCCTAGCAGACTCTTCTTCTCTACCACATCCTATCTTATGGTCAGTGTACCTTGCTATCACGCCTCTTCCAGGCCTGAACATCTCTCAGTCGAACCAACAATTCCGTGTTGAAAAAGACACGTTCGGCGAACTTCAGGTCCTGCTGACGTTACTGGGGCGCCCAGACGCAACGGTATGCGCCAGCGACGGTGATCCGGCATTCTCTGGTCATTCTTTCCCAGATCTCTCCAAAACTTCGATATCGGCGGGCCGCTGAGCGCCTTCCAGCGCCCTTGATCAAAGCTTTCGGTGTCCTCAAGAAGGCAGCTGCTGTTGTCAATGTCGGCTATGGCATGGACCCCAAGATCGGCGAGGCCATTCGGCAAGCCGCCGATGATGTCATTTCTTCTCTCGCCCCAGTGCTCAGCTGCTCACTTTCGAGGGCAGGTTATTTCTGGCAAGCTCATCGATCACTTCCCACTCGTCGTATTCCAGACGGCAGTGGAACTCAGAGCAACATGAATGTCAATGAAGTCATCTCTAACCGCGCTATTGAGATCCTGGGAGGCGAGCTTGGCTCTAAGAAGCCTGTGCACCCAACGACCACGTCAACATGAGCCAGAGCAGCAATGACACGTTTAATTTCCCTGTTTCTTCTCCGAAGTTCCACTCTTATTGTCTATTCTAGCTTCCCACTGCGATGCATGTAGCGGCTGTCACGAAATCAGTCAATCTCTTATACCCGCTCTAACCGAATTACGGACGCGTTGGAGGCAAAGTCCAAGCTTTTGATCACATCATCAAGATTGGGCGCACGCATCTCCAGGTATCTTATACCTCACCGTTCAAAGATAGATTCAAGACTCAAATGGGACTAGGACGCTACACCTCTCACTCTTGGCAGGAATTCAGTGGTTATGTTCAGCAGATGACCAATGGAATCGAGCGCGTCAAGGCGTGCTGCCCGTCTAAGTTGTCTCGCCCAGGGTGGAACCGCTGTCGAACTGTGCGTTGAGTCACAGAACCTGCGTGTGCACATTTTAATGTTGGCCCAGGGTTTGAACACTAAGAAAGGCTTCGATGTTAAAGTCGCCGCGGAGGTGTCAAGAATCACCGGTTTGTCTTTCGTAACTGCACGAATAAGGTAACTAGACAGTGCTACTTCCCGCATTCCTCGCCTGAAGAGATTTTAGTTTGAAGCCCTGGCACGCACGATGCGCTCGTAGAGACGCACGGTGCCTCAATGTGGTCGCTTGCTCACTAATGAAGATCGCCAATGATATCGATACCTTGGCTCCGGTCCCCGGTGTGGCTTGGGGGAGCTGAGCTTGCCCGAGAACGAGCCTGGCAGCAGCATTATGCCCGGAAAGGTCAATCCCACTCAATGCGAGGCGATAACCATGGTGGCGGCACAGGTCATGGGGAACCAGACCACTGTCAGCGTTGCTGGGGCCAGTGGCCAATTCGAGGTATGTAATCGGGCATAGAGACGATGAAAATTGATCCTAGCAATGAAAAGCTGAATGTATTCAAACGGTCATCATCAGAATGTGCTGCAAAGCATCCGGTTGCTAGCGGATGGTAGGTGTGAATGGGATCCATAGATGGTCTTCCTGACCCTGTCCAAGGTTCACGTTCCCTGACAAAGAACTGCATTGTTGGCATTGAGGCGAACGAGAAGCGGATCAATACGCTTCTGAACGAGTCTTTGATGCTGGCAACTATTTTGAACAGCCATCTGGGATATGACAGTACGCCATGTTTGTCTTATGACCGGGCTGTGCTCATTGTCGACAGACGTTGCCAAGTGCGCCAAAAAAGCACACAAGGAGGGCACGACCCTGAAGGAGGCGACTGTGTCGCTCGGGTTCCTGACGGCTGAGGAGTTTGATGTGAAAGTGAAACCTGAGCTGATGCTATATCCGGATGAAGCTTGAGAGATGATGGCACCACTAATCTGGAATAGACGGTTAGGTAAGACGGCTGGTTCGTAGCGGTTGATGCAGACCTTTCGCACATACGGACACGAGGGAAATAGATATCACTTTGCCTGGCAAACCATAGGGAAAACTCTGATTGGAGAGCAGCCAGAGGGGATGGAGCATGTTCTGTTTGGCGCGAGAGAGGGAATCACGTACTTCCCGATTGGGACAACATTGAGAATGAGAGCTCCGTGGCGATTTGACCGGCGGCAGCTTCCGTTTCCGTATCGAATGCCGCATTCAATTTTCGCCCACTTGTTGTCATCAGCCTCTCTGTTCCCGCATTCCGCCTCGCCTGCCCTTGTCCCTCGTCGCTGACCTCGACGCCGAGCACTAATTACTTATTTAATTCCACATGTCCCTCAGTCGCATCCTCAACGACGACCCGTCTCCCCCCGTCGCCTCCTCCTTCCCCGCTCCCCGCGCCATTCGCCTCGACTCACCCGCCTCGTCCAGTAGAGTGTCTCCAGCTCGCTTTCACCCGCAGCCGGACGCTCCTCAGAAGGCGCATCGGGCTCAGAGCGAGTCTCGTGCCGCCGACGGCGACAAGCGCCGCAGGGATGACGAAACTGAGTATCACCAACGCGTGAGTCCCTTACGCGATATTCCCAGGTTGCGGGAGGCTTACCCCGCGCCTCCAAGTATCGTTCGTTCCAGCCAGGCCCGGGAGAGGCGCCTGTCATTGATGTCCCAGAGCCGAAACGGATGTCACAGCATTACCGGTCCTACAACGACGATTCTCAGCTGGCGTCCTCCGACCTGGAAGACTGCGAGGAGGTGTGGGGCGAGGACTTGACCGCGTACGTGTTGCAGACTCAGAAGCGAAAGAGCGAAGTGGGCAAATGGTTTGAAGCGAGTGTCCTGGTGAGTGTTCGCTTTCGTGTCGCTTGATTTATACTCACTTCAGCCGTCCAGGAACGCAATTCTACGGTTGCGCAATCCATGTCCCACCACTATGCTGCTAAGATCGCGAGCGTACCTCTGCGCGGCGCAGGAGCGTCCTCTCGCGCGCTTTCACCCGCAAGTGACTACGACTATAGCCACGACCACGCTGGCTACGGGCCTCCAGACCTGTCCCGTCGTTTCGGCGACAGTTTTCACGAATACGACGCTTACACTCCTTCTATTCGCGATATACCTTCGACCTATCCCGCCGTTCGGAACAAAGGGAAAGGCAAAGAAGTGGCAAAACGCGGAGCGTCCGGGGTTCTTTCCGATGATAGCAGCGACGCAGAACGTGCCTCCCAAAGAGGACCTCCCGTTAAGAAGCGGAAAGTGGACGGGATTTCTTTCGACGAGTCTGCCATGAACGTGGATCGTCCAATGCCTCCAGACTGGGCTACACCTCCTTTCTACGATCTACCAAATGCAGCAGGGCGCCCGCTAGTACCCGTAAGTGCTTCCGCTGTGGTCAAACCCCCGCGGAAGAAGCCCGGTCCGAAGAAGAAAGGCTTTGGGTCCGAGCTCGAATTCGAAATGGGTTCACAGGCTCCTTCCATATCCGGCGACATTACACCTTCACGCTCTCTGCCATCATCTCCCCCTGCTGCCACCTTCTATTACGAGCTGGATGAACAGATACCTCCACTCAAGAAGGCTAAAAAGGTTGACGACAGTGTCATGGTCAAGCGTCTTCGGACCCTTGAAGAATCTCAACGGAAAGTGTGGACCAACATCGCGAGAAGGGAGGTCGCAAAGGTGGATCGGATGTATTTGCCAGCTTTTGTCTTCGCTGACCCTCATTTCAAGGTCTACAAATATCATGCCCTGGGTTACACTGCCAAGTTGACTCAATCCGAGCGTCTTGCCAAGATTGTATCTGTCCAAGCCCGCAAGCCCTTTGCTAAGACGAACAAGACGAACAAGGATACTCAGACCAAGGCCAAACGCTTGATGCGCGAAATGCAAGTGTTCTGGAGGAAGAACGAGCGGGAAGAGAGAGATGTGCGCAAGCGTGAGCACAAGGAAGCCATGGATCGCCTCAAACTGGAGGAAGAGAAGCGGGAAGCAGCTAGACAAGCGCGTAAGCTGGAATTCTTGATTAGTCAGACGGAGTTGTACAGTCATTTCGTTGGGAGCAAACTCAAGAGTAAGCCCCTCATTTTCCTGCCTATCGCAGGGTAGCTCATACAAATCGGTCACAGCGGCTGAGATTGAAGGAGACGGGGAACAATCTACTGTTCCGGCTGGAGCAGATATCGGAGACGTTGATCCCTCTGCGCTGCGAGAGATCAATTTCGACGATGGTACGTGTCATCTTTTCTGATCAGGGGTTGCTGCTCATTTCAAATCTCTAGACGATCAGACCAATCTCCACTTGCATGCTCGGCACAATGCACAAGAGGCTCTCTCTATCGCACGGGAACGTGCCAAGCAATTTGATGCCCAAGCAGCCTTGGAACGCAAGACAAACGAGGCACTCAAGCTCGCTCAGGCTCAAGCCCATATTCACGACTCCAAAGACGAAGCAATGGAGCCTGCAAAGGCGGCGCCACTGGTCGACTGTAAGCCTGAAATCCAGACATTTACATTCGGACTCGTAGAAGTCCTGACAGTGGATTCGGACGAGCTGAACTTCCAGAACCCCACTTCTCTGAGCGGCCCATTGACGATCGAGCAGCCGAAGATGTTGATGGCCCAGCTCAAGGAGTACCAGCTCAAAGGGTTGAACTGGTTGGCGACCCTCTACGAGCAGGGTATCAACGGTATTTTGGCGGATGAGATGGGTTTGGGCAAGGTTCGTAATCGACCTTTCTTCTTTCCGCAGTATGCCAACCACAGGTTGCTAGACTGTGCAGTCAATATCTCTGCTCTCGTACCTTGCAGAGACACACGACATATGGGGGCCTTTCCTGGTAGTGGCGCCTGCTTCGACTTTGCATAACTGGCAGCAAGAGATCACCCGTTTTGTTCCTGGTCTCAAAGCATTGCCATACTGGGGCAACGTCAAGGATCGTGCGACTTTGCGCAAATTCTGGAGCAAGAAGGAAATCACTTACAACAAGGATGCTCCTTTCCATGTTTTGATCACCAGCTATCAGCTGGTATGTCTAGCTGTTCGTATCTGCACTAGCTTAGTTAAACACCTGCCAGGTAACTCAAGACCAGCAATACTTCCAACGGGTGAACTGGCAATATATGATCCTGGACGAAGCGCAGAATATCAAGAATTCTTCCAGTGTGCGATGGAAGACCCTCCTCGGTTTCCACTGCCGCAATCGACTCCTCCTCACTGGAACACCCATACAGAATTCCATGCAAGGTTCTTACCCTCCTCTTCAATTTGATGGTATGCTGAAGAACCATACAGAACTGTGGGCTCTCCTGCACTTCATCATGCCTAGTTTGTTCGACTCGCATGACGAGTTCAACGAGTGGTTCTCCAAGGACATTGAGAATGCCGCGGAGAACAAAGGCAGTAAACTCAACGAGCACCAGTTGCGCCGTTTGCACATGATACTCAAACCGTTCATGTTGAGACGGGTCAAGCGGCACGTTCAGAATGAGCTCAGCGAAAAGGTGAAAATGAGGTGTAAATTTTGAGCTTCCTACTCATCGGATTGAATATTGCAGATTGAAAAGGACATCTACGTTGACTTGAGCGCACGGCAACGAGCACTTTACAAGGCTTTACTCGCCAACGTCTCCGTGGCCGATTTGCTAGAGAAGGCTGCCAATATTGGAGACGTTGATTCAGCCCGTTCTTTGATGAACTTGGTGATGCAGTTCCGAAGGTTAGCCTAGTCTTTTACTGGGAAATTGCTTGACGATCATCTAGGTCTGTAATCATCCCGAACTCTTTGAACGTGCCGATGTCGTCGCCCCCTTTTCTTTCTCTCGGTTTGGACGGCCAGGGCCCCTCATGCGCGAAGGTGACTTCGTGTTGTTGCCATATTCCACGCGCAATCCCATCGACTTCACGATCCCGAAATTACTATACCAAGACGGAGGCATACTGAGTGTCCCGTTTGAGGACTCAACTTCGCCTTCGCAGAGCAGCTGCTTGAGTAAGCTGATGAACATTTGGTCCATAGATTGGATCCATCGTTCGCTGTATGAAGAAGGTACTACTGGGTTTGGTCTCCTGCTGAAGCTTCACTGATCTTATGTTCAGCCTCTTCCTCGTTTTCTTTCCTGCGGATCCTGGGGTCCTCACCGAAAGACGCTCATGCGCTGCATCTATCTCCTTTGATCACTCGTCGACTTTCAGCCACCCGGGATGAAGCTACGGCTTGTGATGAGGCGCTTTATCGATCGTAAGACTGTCAAATACCCTTGTGGCGTGCGTTGACCTCCAAATCAGCGATCCAATGTTCATTGCGCATCATTTGGGGAGCCCCTTTCAAATACTGACGTCATATACGCACTTGCGCTGCCTCGATATCGCAGAAGGCTACCCAGATGTCCTGTCTATATCGAAATCTGCTTGGGCCCAATCTTGCCTCTCGCGACCAGAGCTGAAGTGGTTCGTGCCGCCTGTCGTGGCTCCAACCATCACGGTACACTGCAGTGATCGAACTTTTCTCGAATATGAGGCCAAGTTGCTGGATGGACCCTGGAGTCGCTTGCGCTGTATGGGCTCTCCCAAGAGCTTAGAGACTCTCAGGAAGCCTGCGATACATATCAAGACCTCATGTCGGGGCTCCCTCCGGTCGGTCTCATCGGGAATTCTCCTGCTGACCAATTACATTTGTCGACGATGCAAGTTCCGGAGGCGAAACGACTCATTTATGACTCGGCGAAGCTCGCTCGTCTTGATACTCTGCTCCAGGAGCTCAAGGCCGGGGACCATCGGGTGCTGGTGTACTTCCAGATGACGCGCATGATGGATCTCATGGAGGAATACTTGATATATCGGCAATACAAGTATTTGCGTCTGGACGGGTCATCGAAATTGGAGGACCGCCGTGATATGGTCATCGACTGGCAAACACGGTTGGTGCTGCAGTCTAATTCGCTTTCCCTCAACTAACGGTTGGATTATAGGCCAGACATCTTCGTTTTTCTACTCAGCACGCGTGCAGGTGGACTGGGTATCAATCTGACGGCGGCTGATACTGTGGTGTTTTATGACCACGATTGGAACCCTTCAAACGACGCTCAGGCTATGGATCGCGCACACAGATTAGGCCAGACTCGGCAAGTGACTGTGTATCGCCTCATTACGCGGGGCACGATCGACGAGCGGATAGTCCAGATGGCACGCGTCAAGAAAGACGTGAGCATACTTGCTTTATCTCCAAATCATCCAGCTCATACTTTCCTCAGGTGCAAGACATTGTCGTCGGCGCCAAAAGTTTCACAGACGTGGCTAAACCAAGCGAGATTATGCAGTTGCTCTTGAACGACGAGCAGCTTGCGACGCTGAACACTACTGTAGCATCCGGACCTTCAGTGCCAGATCCGGGTAAAGTTTCAGGCGCCGCAACCGACTTGTGGAACGATGAAGGGGATGACTTCTTCAGCCAAGCGGGTCCGACGGCTGGCGGAGCCGTGAACGCCGATCCTGGTGATGAAGACAATGGCGGCCCTGTCCCAACATCGACGCGCGAAAGAAGCGCAAACTTGGCGCAGGCGCTCCCAGGGGCCGCAAGCCTGGAAAGAAAAAGGCCGTAGATTAATGGCTGGATCTATTCTTGTTGTTGGATTACATTATTCTCCATGTAGACGCATTATCTGAGATGTAATAACATCTGTAGCACCACCATCGAGACCATGCGTGACCTTTGATCTGAGGGCTGCTGTGACTCCTTTCATATGGCTTGCACTCATGCTCTTACAGACTACACGATTTTCAAAGCCGATAACATCATATAGTGCAAGCACACAAAGAGAGCTTTGTCCAACTACAGTGAAGGCGGACGGATTACTTTAATCACAATTCTTAATCAAGCTACAAGATACGACGAGTCTACTTGGAGACAATTTTTCGGAGGGTTTCAGGCATCGACGCTTGGGAGTTACGGTCACCGGTTGGTGTGGCGTTGGTAACGACGCAAGGCTATGGCCAAGAAGAAGAAGACCCAGCTGAAGCCTGTGGCTCGAGGGTTTGCCACCACTTCTGTTCCGAAGAAGGTGGTTCTCGAAGAGACGGCAGCAGAGACAGATACCCATGCTGGTGCTATGGAGGAAGAGGGATCCGCCATCGAGGATGGGGCGGGCGCTGATGGCGTCGCGACGCAGGCTGCCAGCGACGAGTTTGATCCCGACAAGGTTGAGGAACAGTCGTTGCAAAATCTAGTTGACTCGAAACAAGACAAGATCGAGAAAGAAATTGCCAGATCTGTCAAGGTACGACTTTGGTTTTCTGCGTCTTTCCTAGTTCACACGTTCGCAGGCGATTGAGATAGACAGACGTTATTCTAAGACCCTCCCAAGACTTGAACTAGACCCTGTGCTGACCGAGCGCATTCTTGCTTTGGTTATGGAATCCGACAACGGGGAAGGTGCGCGGCCAACCTTACTTTGAGTAGTTCAGCTCCCAATCCCTTGCAGGCAGAAAACCGCTTGATGAACCTGAGGATAAGGCGATCTCAAAACTTGGGATAACCTATGGCGTACTGCGCCGCCTTGGTTTCTCGGAAGAGAGGGTCGAGGAATGTCTCCGAGCCATCGGAGGCGTTGAACTTGACGAAGCTTATGATTGGGTATATTACTTGGATCCTTCACGCGCATTTTGCTCATTGTACTCCAGCTCTACCTGCATTGTTCTGAAGATGAACTGGAAGATCAAAGTGGGCATTGCCTGTTTCACAATTTCCGGCGCTGAATGGTCGCTCTAGATGTGCCCGAAATGGCCGAACCTCGCACTCCCAGAACGCCGCGCGGACCCTCTTCGCGGCCTCCCCATACTCCTCGCACTCCCTCGCAATTTTTGGCCCATCCGCCTCCCATGCCGACTGTCACCACACCTACAGCTCCCACCCCGTCGCGACTTGACGCCAATGCGCCCGCGTTCATCCCTTCACTCAATCGGACACAGAATGTAACACCCTTGAGCGAGAGTGACCCCGAATCGGAGCCTGCTCCTGCGTTTACACAAATCAGCCAGGACAATTCATCTGACTCGGGCAACGATTCTTTTGACACAGACGATGCCAATCTTGACTATGCTCGTCTCAAATTGAAGATCGCCAACCTGACTTCAGATAGACTATCCGGAGACAAAACAGATTCAACTAAATTGAAGAATCTGCAAGCCCGCCTTCAGAAAGTGAAGAGGAATTACTTCTTCGATGAGAAGGATGCCGAAGCACGGTACCGTGCTGAACGCGAAAAGGCTGAGGCGATTGCTCTGCAAGCTAGGCTCCGAGGAACTTCGACGACGATGCTCGCACCTGGCGCGAAGATTGTTAAAAAGAGACCTCCCAATCTCCAGCCCCCGCCACCATTGGCTACTGCGACAGCAACAGATATCTTCGATGAAGACATAGGGGATTCAGTCGGTGGGTTACTTGAAGTCCTCGAAGACATGCCGACCACGGTGACGACTGACCGAGGAACGATCGTAAGCGTCCGTGATATGGCGTTACCCAAACATTGGTCGGGTCGAACTCCGAAGCTCCTGTTGGCGGAAACAGTGTCTAAGGCGGACAGATATGCAGCAATTTCTTACAGTCTTTTATCCGGGCCAGTCGCGTCAAACGCGCCGCCGTCAGTATACGTTGGGATGGCAAGAAGACGGATGAATGGTTGATGGAAGATGTAGGATGTCATACCGAAGGGCAGGCAGAACAGTACATCGCAACTATCGCTTTGCATGAGCTCACCTTCCCCGAGAAGGATGCCTTTACGGCACAGGCTCCGTCTGGGGCCAGACATTCTTCCGACTACTCCCTGCCGTGTTCAGGGATCTTTGGGAAGAACTAGAGACGAAGAGAAAAATCAACACCGACGCTCTTAATCGCGGGGTATGGGCAAAGTTGCGATCAATCATCGAGCCAAAACTCGAACCGGACCTTAAAGTGCGTTCCGTGCTTGATATCTCCCTTTTCTGGCTCACGATTGCACTAGGTCAATGACAAAGGTGCAAAGCAAGCGTCGGAAGCTAGAGGAACTTCAGTTCAGCGATCGGCTGCTCAATTCACCGAACTCGCTTCGGAGCAAATTGCTGCTGGTTTCCGAGCCCGCCAAGCTAGTCCCGCGTATCAAGAGATGCTTACGCACCGCAATCTCCTTCCGATAGCAGAGTATCGGAACGAAATTATTCGGACCCTGAGGAATCACAAGTCCTCGTTCTAAGTGGTGAAACCGGATGGTACGATCATTTCATTCTGACCGAAAACTCCGATCTGATGTTACTCCAGTGGGAAGTCAACCCAGGTGCCCACATTTATCCTCGAAGACCAATTATCTCGAGGGAAATCTTGCAAGATCTACTGTACAGAGCCTCGTCGGATCTCTGCCATCTCCTTGGCTCAGCGAGTATCCCGAGAACTAGGGGATTCCCCCAATGCAGTCGGAACGCCTTCATCTCTTGTCGGATACTCAATTCGTTTAGAATCCAATACTTCGAAGAACACTCGGCTTGCCTTTGTTACCAATGGGATCGCCCTCCGTATGTTAGAAGGTGGAAGTGGTCAAGGAGGCAATGGTACCGCCTTTGATGAAATTACTGTGAGGTGTCCTATCTTATTCCATTTCTTTGCAATTCCAACGTTTCTTGAAAGCACATCATTATCGACGAGGTTCGTCTGAGTGATGTCTCGGCGACAACTCAGTCTCAATTTTTCCCCAGGTCCATGAACGCACGATCGAGTCAGACTTCTTGTTGATCGTCTTGAAGTCGCTCCTCCAACAACGGCCCGAGCTCAAGTGAGTGTAGTATCATACTGCTAGCAACGGAAGCTCAAGGGAAATCAGAGTAATTCTGATGTCCGCGACCGTTGATGCGGAGAAGATCTCGGAGTTCTTTGGCAATTGCCCTACCCTTCATGTTCCAGGGCGCACGTTCCCGTGGATGTGCATTACCTTGAAGACTCCATCGAGTATACTCAGTGGGAAATCACCGAAACATCCCCATATGCCCGGCGTCGTACGTTCCTTCCGCATCGTCGCGTTCTATCACTCAGATGGATTCAGTTCACGATAAATTTTACCGAGGCAAGAACAGGACCGACTGGTCTGAGGACATGACGGCAGGAGACGACGACGACGAAGATTCTGTGCACGAAAATGTGAAATTGGAGAAGCGTTACTCACCCAAGACAGCAGCGACTATCAACCTTTTAGATGAGCGTCTTGTTCCTTACGATCTCATCTTGCGTCTTCTGGAGCGGATATGTTTCGGGGACACAGAGTACGGTATGTATTCTGCTGCCATCCTAATATTCATGCCTGGCATGGGTGAAATACGGCGCTTGAATGACATGTTGGTGGAACACCCGTCCTTTGGATCGGATGCTTTCCGAGTCTATCCTTTGCACTCCACTCTCTCGAGCGAGAGTCAGAGCGCGGTATTCGATGTTCCTCCCCCCAATATCCGCAAAATTGTCATCGGTACGCATCTTACAACATCCTTTTCGGAACGCGCTTATATCTCTCTCACAGCGACCAATATCGCCGAAACTGGTATCACAATCCCCGACATTACCTGCGTTATAGATTCGGGCAAGCATCGAGAAATGAGGTGATACCATCAGAAGATCGCCCTGTCTCTTTTCTTATAGCACTCTACCAGATTTGACGAGAAGCGGCAGATCAGCCGTTTGGTAGAGACTTTTGTGGCTCGTAGCAATGCCGCACAGAGACGCGGCAGAGCTGGTCGAGTACAACGCGGTCTTTGCTTCCATCTTTTCACGAAAGTGCGGCATGATACGTTGGTAAGTGTGTTTCCGTAGTTGACCAGCCTCTTCTGACAATTCTTCAAAGTTGGCGGAGCACCCGCTTCCTGAAATGATGCGCTTGAGCTTGTCTGATCTCGCTCTTCGCATCAAAATCATGAAAGTCAAATTGGGCACATCTATTGAGGATGTGCTTTCTCGTGCTTTGGATCCCCCAGTTTCCATCAATGTCCAGCGGGCCATAGCCATGTTGGTAGAGGTTAGGATGCATTCAATATCAGCGTACATTATTGTTCATCGTTCTTCGACTAGGTGGGAGCCTTGACTTCGTCGGAAGAGATAACCCCCATGGGTCGTTTGTTGAGCAAATTACCAACCGATGTTCATCTGGGGTTTGTAGTTCTCCGGTGCTTTTCCAGGGTCCTCATGTCGACCTCAGGAAATTCCTCTTGACCGCCACACTGTTTCACTGTTTGGATCCGGCACTGACAATTGCAGCGGCCCTCAATTCCAAGTCTCCATTCCTATCTCCCTTCGGCTTCGAACAAGAGGCCGATCGTGCCAAAGTGGCTTTCCGGACAGGTTGGTCATTATCGCGCTAGAGCCTAATTTACTGATTGAAACAATGAACAGAAAATTCCGATTTTCTTACCATTCACAATGCCTTTGCAAGCTGGCGACGAGCTTCTGCCACTCCGTCTTTTGTCCGCAAGTTTTGTCGAGTCAATTACCTTAGCCACCAGGTTGCCTCTTTTCCAGACTACCCACTGTCATCTGACTAGACGCTTCTCAGAATTTGCAACAAATCGAGGAGCTTCGGCAGCAATTTCTCGGGTACTTGATTGATTCAAATTTCATCCAGGTGGATAAAGTTTTCATTCGTGACTTGAATCGGTACGAGCTTGAGCACACTACCACGGCTTTTCTGAAGCGTACACACCAGGGCCCGAGGCCGAAATCGAACGCGATTTGTCATGGTCCCACCGGAACTGGATACAAATCAAGGCAATGCAGCCCTTCTCAATGCAGCACTAACTGCGGGGTTGTACCCCAAAATCTTGAGCATCGAACCCAGCAATGGTCAAATGCGTACGATTTCCAACAACCAACATGCATCCTTTCACCCGTCATCCGTCAATTTCGGCCGGAAACCCACTGACTTTGGAGTCAATCATCTGGCGTATTTCACCTTGATGTAAATCTCAAATCTCTGGCTCTGCTGCACTATGCTGCACTATGCTGATGAATGTCGTATAGGCACTCCAAGAAGCTGTATGTCTGGGAGACTGGGCCTGTGGACGACGCGGCCATGCTGTGCTTGTGTGGGGAAGCAGACTTCAAGGTAGTCGATTAAATCATCCGTTGTACACATACTCACACAGGATTTTCAGCTGGTATCCAACGCTGCGTTCATTGATCGTAAAGTCAAGTACCAACTTTCGCCCAAATGCAATGTCGCTTTCAAAATTTTGCGGATGCATCTCTCGTCGATTCTGGCTCAGCAGTTCGCAGTCGGGTGAGTGTAATTATGTCTTCAGTCCTTTTTCACTCTCTGAGAGCCAAGAATCGCCAGCCTTTGACGCAGTCGCAGGTGTTGTGGAGCGACATCGCGCTGTCAGTACTGAGCAAAGAGAAAGTGTCCATAGAATCATGATATTATTTTCGTCCCAAATTAGCAAGATTTTCGGATGTTTGGCTACTTTTGATCGCGTTCAGGAAAAGTTGGTAAATGGCCCCCTCGTTGAGCCAGGCGCAGATCTCGTCAGCACAGCTGGATGAAGACTATGCGATAAAACCTGCCAGTGTAGCGCCCACCTTGGAAACCTCGGAATGGCCTTTACTGCTCAAAAACTACGACAAGCTTCTCGTTCGTTCCAGTCATTTTACACCCATCGACGCAGGCTGCAGTCCCCTCAAGAGAGATATATCGTCCTATATCAAGTCCGTTATTCACCGAGGCAGTTACTCGAAATTCTGACCCGGTTCTCAGGTCTGGCGTCATTAATTTGGACAAACCCTCCAATCCTTCTTCTCATGAAGTTGTGGCTTGGCTGAGGCGCATACTGCGCGTCGAAAAAACCGGTCACAGCGGCACCCTCGACCCAAAAGTCACAGGATGCCTCATTGTATGCATCGACCGCGCAACCAGACTCGTGAAATCGCAGCAAGGAGCAGGTAAGTTGTGCTTCATTTCAGTCGAATTTCGTCTCAACGCATCTCCACAGGTAAGGAATACGTATGCGTCCTGCGGCTGCACGCCCCTCTCCCTAACCCTGCCGCTCTCCCGCGAGCTCTACAAACCCTCACCGGTGCCCTTTTCCAACGGCCCCCTCTCATTTCGGCCGTGAAGCGGCAGCTGCGTATACGGACTATCCACGAATCCAAGCTCTTTGAATTCGACGAAAAACGAAACCTTGCCGTGTTTTGGGTGTCTTGCGAGGCGGGTACCTACATTCGAACACTCTGTGTACACTTGGGTCTCGTGCTCGGGGTTGGGGGGCATATGCAGGAACTGCGACGCGTCAGGAGCGGTGCCATGTCTGAAAATGATGACATGGTCACCATGCACGACGTTTTGGATGCTCAATGGATGTACGACAACACCCGTAATGGTGCGTTCCTTTTTTGAGCTCGTCCCTGGCGTGTAACTGACCTTTTGGGCGGGAAGAATCATACCTGCGCCGTGTCATACGTCCGTTGGAATGCCTCATGGTTGGTTATAAACGCATCGTTGTGAAGGACAGCGCCGTGAACGCCGTTTGCTATGGCGCAAAACTTATGATACCCGGACTCCTGCGCTATGAAGCCGACATTTCGCTTCATGAAGAAGTTGTCCTAATGACAACAAAAGGTTCGAATCGATTGATGTGCGATTCGTTTCACGCAACTCACGCTACGCTACGTACAAATAGGTGAAGCTATCGCCCTGGCCATCGCCCAGATGTCAACGGTTGAGCTGGCCACTTGCGATCACGGAGTCGTCGCAAAAGTCAAGCGGTGTATCATGGAGCGCGACACGTACCCCCGGCGCTGGGGTCTCGGCCCCATGGCTTTGCAAAAAAAGAAGATGGTCAAGGACGGTAAACTTGGCAAACACGGCGAAAAAATCCAAGGTGTCACGCCGGCAGAGTGGAGTCGTGACTACGTGGATTACAACCGCGATGAGGCAAGTTTAGTGCTTATTTTGCACCCCCGTCGCTGAACACATTCCGCAGCAACCGACAGCTGGCCCCTCCGCTGTCACTGCAAACCCCGCCTCTGCCTCGGTTGTCGATCCTGCGGCACCAGCTTCCCCTGAAAAGGAGGAGAAGGAAAAGAAGCGCAAGCGCAAATCGGAAGTCCCGATCCCGATGTCTCTATGGCAGCGACTGAGGGTGGCGACGAAGACGAAGCGGAACGGAAGCGGAGAAAAAAGGAGAAAAAAGCCGCGAAAGAGGCTGTGGCGGAAGCTGAGGAGGACGAGGAGGCGAAGAGAGAACGGAAGAGGCTGAAGAAGGAGAAGAAAGCAAGGGAGTCTATGGGAGGAGAGTGAATACTATCTGATCAAGTATCTATTTCTCTGAGCGGTTTCTTGTGATCCACAGCAGAGCAAACTCGTGCTGTTGAATCAATGGGTCCAGACCATACCAACATGCTGTAACTTGCAAGGTTCCCGATGTCCTGTGTGTTTAGCTGGCAAATCCAGCGATTGCAAAATTTGGATGGTGTATGTATAGATATTATTACACGGATGCACTATGAATGACTGTACAAAAAGGGGGTCCAAGTCATGAACGAAGGTTAATCAACTTGGCCAGCGTCCGGTCGAGCGTGATGATGCCTCCAGCACTAAGCCGGGGCACAGCCAGCTCGCGGTCCTCCTCCACGTCGACCGCGTCGACCGTAGTCTTGCTCTTCTCAATGAGCTTCTCGGCGTCGTTGATCACCTTGTCTAGACGGCCTCTAGTGCGGTACAGCCATTCGATCTCGGTTTCGAGGCCACCGGGCGGTAGCTCGAGAGCACGACGGACGAAGCCTCGGGAGAGAACATACGCCTTCTCGTTGTACAATCGGCTGCGACAGTCAGTACCTCCTCTATCGTGAATTTTTGAAAATGAATCCACCTATTGACGATCCCCTCCTCGGTACCTCGTAGTTTCTCGTACGCAGGTTCACAGAACCATCTGAAAAGTCAGAGTCAGCACCTTCGGAAAGTACATCACCGCACACTGACGGTTCTTTCACCAGTACCAGCCCCTGAATCGACACCAACGCCTGTAACAGCGATGACCGTGCGGCGCTCCAAATCTCGTTCTTGTCCCCTGCCCAAGTTCCAAGAATCGACAAACAAACCTTGCCCTCCTCGTAGAGATTACTATCTCGACGTAAATCACAGATACCACAAGGAAAGGGAAGACTCACGGGTTCACTGAGAAGGTAGGTTCAAGTGAGTTCAGGTAGAGAAACATACATATTGAGTGATGCCTACCGCGTCCGTTGCCGTTCGTCCAGCTGAGGAAATGTGCAATGGGAGGACTATGTGGGAAATTCGAGTCGAGCAGCCAATCTATTATAAATGGTGCATCCTCATATGGGGTATTCTCTGGCCCGATGATGAGAGAACGCAGCAAATCTGTTCGGTCTTCATATGCGCGGACGAGTATCGAATCTGGAAGAATATCGTTAGCGTTTCCCGAAAGCGGAAAACGGAGCACAGACCTGGCAAGCTGCTCGCAAGCACACGATACTCTCGTGTTAGACGACCGAGGAAGGATTTTGAGGGTTGAGCTGGGGGTGAGTTGTAGTATGCATGATCCTCAGGCGCAGAAGGAAGAACGTCGAAGCGCTTCCAAGGCGCTTCTGAGTCCTCGTCGCTTTCAAGGTCATCAAGTGGAGGGTCATCCGAGGCGTCCCGTGGAACGTCGGGGGGAGTAACCCGCTGTACGACATTTAGCAATGCTGAACTTCCGTCAATCCGGGGCGTCTTTCCCTCGGAATCCATGGCGGTGTCGAGGATTGAGATCGTTTCCAAGGGCGTATAGACGTGGGGCGGTCACCGTTGAGCACCGGAACGCTCGCTTCGGGACCCTCGCCCTCTAAGCCGTCAGAAGTATGGCTGGCCCAGTCGTCTCCATAGTCACTGCCCGCGGGTTCCCAACCGGCACCCTCCTCAATCCATAGAGCATTCTCCTCGGTATAATCAGCGTGGCCCTCTGACGCCTCGTCCCAAAGATCATCCTCAAGCTGGTCTATCCCATCATACAGCTTGGTCAGTCGTTGCAGCGGGTACGTCCTGATGGTACCATTGGGGTGGGTCAACTCCTGCAGGGTCGATGTCAAAAACACTTGCTCGCTTGCATGGATAACACGCACCACTTCCCCATCAAGCTTGATATCGGTGACCTCCCCGAACCACATGAAGCTCTCATTGTCGGGAGAAGGTCTCAATATCGGCCCCTCGACGATGTTCTCGCTCGCACGCCGTCGTGCGATATTCGCGCCCAGCTCCTCCATCTCCTTCCTGAAACCGGCCAACTGGCCATCGACAAACGGCACATCGCGCACCCAGGGCTCAACTTCACCGATGCGGGGTACTCTAGGGATCACAGGCGAGCCGTTTGTCCTGCCCTCTGGGTGGACGAACACAAAATCGCCCCGCCGCACGCCAAGCCCGTCTGATGGAGCTTGGAGCATGGCGAGGGAGTCCGAGGTGCCGTGGGGGTCAAGCTCTAGGACGGAAGCCAGCTCTATTTTGCCAGTCTCGGGTATAAGGACCGATGCAGTACGATGGGAGGCGTTAACGGACTGTATTATCACAGCTCGCTTTTCGTCTTCGCGATTCCAGATGACGTAATCGCCTGGCCTGGAGAACGGTTAGCTAGGGGATGAGATATTTACCTTTGCACGCACCAGCAATCGTATTCGTCCGGATTGAGATACGGGATTAATTCAGTGGAACGCACGGTCTCTTTCGTTCCATCCTGCCACAGAACGTCGAGAGACGTCTGGGTCTCGGTCACGGTGAACGTTTTCACATTGACTTTGAGACCGCCGTCCAGGCCATGCGAGGTGCTGGGAACTTTCGACTCGTCTTTGAAAGTGACCCGGTCACCGACGCGCATTTCCAAGTCGGATAAACTTCGGATAAGCGTAAGTTTGGACATGTCGGGGGCCGTCCAGAATTGCTGAGGGCGTCGCCGTGTTTCGGCTTGTTCGGGATCGAGCGCCTGGCTGAGGGCCAACCACGTGATGGCATAGACGCTATGAGTAACATGCACGCATGTATCCTTGGGACTAGGTCGCGTGTTCCGGAGAAGGAAACCAAATAGATTGTGCACGGTGGAAGTTGGGGGAGGGAGGATGTCCTGGGCGAAGAATGAGATGGGATTCAAGAGGCTGAAGGTTAAGCTTACCGGACCCTTCTCGCCCACGGCAAGTCGAGAGCCGAGTTCTGGTAGACATATGATTTCCCGGTAGAAGCTTGGACCAAGACTTCGTCGTACAGCTGTTACCGGTGTTACCGACGCGCCAGAGAGGAGGGTTCAAGAGAACATACCTCGATTACCTGGGAGAGTGAGTGATAAGGAGAAGGCTGACAGAGAACGGGGTCTGGCACACACCTGGCCTATCCAGTCATCGTACGTGACATAATCGCCGACCTCTGCATAGTCTCGATCGGAGAGTTGTTGAAGAGTGGTCCAACTGTCTATGCGCTCGCCGCTAATGACGTGTTCACAGCGACCACTGACACGGGATCTAATTACGACGCCGGACTGGACGTCGTCGAGCGTGCGTTTGCAAAAGTCTCCGCGATGGAATGTTCGGTCGACGAGCACAAGCTCAGACTCGGGGAGAATCTGGCGGTCGAACTCGCGACGACTAGAGTTGTCTGTGTCGTCGCGGTAGAAGGAGACGCCGACTTCACCCTGGACGAGGGGGCGCATGAGGGGTCGGCGTAGGAAGCCTGGGGCGCGACGTCCTCGGCGTCGTGCCAGCATCGCATGACTATTCCATTGGTGTTGTTGGGAGTTCTGCGGACGATATCCTGTTGGTAGAACTGGAAGAGGGTGAGGATAGACTTGGAGAAGGTATGAACAGCAATGTAGCAGTAATGAACAGACCTTTGTAGGAACACGGCTTGTAGCAGGCATGGATGTTTTGTGTTGTGATCAGATTGATGTCCGCTGCTTGTGCGACTGGCTCAACAACGTAAAGAGACATTTGCGATTGGGTCCATCCACTGCTGTAGCCGCGCCTTCCGCTTATAAGCATGACTCGGTCCTTCCCTGCCACTAGCAATGCTCACCACAGTCTCCCGCACACTTGCCTCCTCCCGTAGGCACACCTTTAAGGCCTTTTATGCTGTTCGTCTCTGCTTTTGACGGCGTTGCATCCGTACTCAACGACCATAGACCATTCGTAGCCTCAGGCAGCCCCCACCCGAACCAGACATCGATGCACCATCTGCAGATAATGTCAGTTCTGTTGCCAAGCGTTTCCGAGTCATGCGTTGACCCACTTTTCGTAGGACTTTATTCTGTCCATCCTACGGGCCAATCCGTCCCTAAGGGATACACGTTCTTACCTCGCATCGTTTGGTCCTCGTCCCAAACCAGCCGAGGTCGCTTCGGCCGATCGCTTACCGTTGCCGTTATCAAAATCTGTACAATCTACCGCCAATCTCAATCCCACCCCTCTAGTCACCTCTATCCTCAATCCTGTTTTCAAACGGACAGCCCTGGTCAAGGTTCAAGGCCCCTTCACCGATGTTCAACTAGAGAGCATTGCCCGAGGTCTAGTCTACCTCGAAAAATTAGGCCTCGTCAGCGTCATTGTTGTCGACAATGACACCCTTGCTCGCGGAGAGCAAGACCAGCGTGCTGCATTGGTTGAAGAGACGATGCGTCTCGTCTCAATGCTCGAAAAGCACGGTGCAATGGCGCGTCCCGTCCTCGGAGCCGTGGTCAGGCTCGGTCCCAAACCTGGTGACGACGACGTGCCGCCACCCGACGACTTTGATCTCCCAGAGGCTCACACGTTCCCTTCGGACTTTGTGCCCATTCGATCTGCCCTTCGTGCCGGGGAGATCCCCGTTATCCCTCCCTTCGCCCTCGACTCCTTCTGCCGCTCCGTACGTGTTGATGCCAACGACGTGCTTGGTGCTCTCGCGCGGGGAATGGTCGAAGCCGCCAATGCAGAGCCTGCCCAATCTGCGGACCTCCCTGACGACGTGGATCTCACGCCGCTACGGCTCATGATCATAAATCGTGAGGGAGGCGTTCCCTCCTATGCACGTTCGGGCTACCCCCATCTCCTCATCAATCTCACTTCGGAATTCTCTCACATCGAGGACACGTTCCACGAACCTTGGCGTACCTCCAACCCCACCGCTTTGGCCAATTTGGCGTTGGCGCGGACATGCTTGGCTTACATGCCCCCAACGTCATCCGCAGTGATGGTTTCTCACCGCTCGCCAAGTTCTCTCATCGCCAATCTCATCACCAACAAACCTGCGTTGAGTTCCAGCTTACCGCACGCGCTGCTGCAGGGAAACAGGAAACTCACAGCCCACACACCCACGCTCCTGCGGCGCGGGCTGCCCATACGCGTTCTCCGCAGCTCCGACAACATCGACCGCCCCAAGCTCAATGCGCTCCTGGAACAGTCATTCGGACGGACACTCGACCAAAAGGCATTCTACGAGCGGCTCGAACGGACCCTCGACTTTCTCATCATCGCCGGCGACTACGTCGGCGCGGCCATCGTCACCAACGAGCCCTGCGCGGGCTCCGCGCCCATCTCCTACCTCGACAAGTTCGCCGTCCTGCCGAGCCACCAGGGTGACGGCACGGTCGACTTCCTCTGGGTCGCGCTGCACGACGAGTCCTACGGCCTCGGCCACCCGTTCGCTGCCAACCCCAATGGCGGGAAAGGCGGCGTGGGCGAGGGCCGCGACCTCGTGTGGCGCAGCCGCGCGAACAACCCCGTGAACAAGTGGTATCTCGAGCGGAGTTCGGGGCATATGCGGATGGGCTCGTGGGTCTTGTTCTGGTGCGACGCGGAGAAGCGGTTGAAGCTCGAGCAGGCGAGTCGCGCGACGGGGGGCATGTCGTATGTGGAAAAATGGGAGGAGGGACGGCTCGCGCAGTGGGGCGACGTCGTACAGAAAATTCCTTCCAGCTGGAAGTGAGTGTGCGTAGACGAGAAAAATACAATACATAGACTGAAAGCCTGTACAGCAGCTCGAGTTGTTCGTGTAATTAACTACTTCTGACGTTGTTTGCCCTTGCGGCGCGGTTTCGGCGGCGTGGACTGAGCGGAGGACGCCGTCGCCACGGAACTCGTGTGATTCTCTTTCGAAGAGATGGTGGACGACACCGCCAATTCCCCGACTCTTTTCCAGGGCATGTAAGGGGCATCCTTGTTCACAACGCTGTCCACCAATCGCTCCAAACCACGAGTGATCCTCTGTCGGAAGCGGTTCATCGTATAGTGGTCAATGTTCTCAATCAAGAAAAGACCTAGCACGAAACGATGGTCACGATTACCATTCAGGATGAAAATGGACGCACCTGGACGATATCACTGGCGCGATCCAGGCGCCATTCGTGGAAAATATCCTCCGGACCGTCGCCTTCATTGTGACCTTCTTGGTCTATCACGCGATATGGTGCAGAGTACACGACCTATGCGGCAACTGCTCGGCGGACCACTTAGAAACGAAATCGACAACTCACTGGTGGTTTCTTCTTTCCCTCCGGCATACCACACCAATCCACATGCGCTCTAACCGTACCTCTCGCCCAAACCAGGCCAAAGACCGGGGCAACAATATGCAGCGAGTGGAGGTGCCGCACAGACGCTGTCGTAGCCATCCTGTTCTGTCGATAGGCGTCCCCGAGCATCTGGTGCACCGGCTTCTTGTCCTCCCAGGAGCTGCTGATGAACTGGAATGCGGGGGCCTCGCTGGGGGGCGTCGCACACGGCGTTATCTGGAAGCGGAACGAGGAACCCTTGGTGGCGGTCCCGCTCCCTTTGACTTTGGGGTGGCGTTTGAGGATTTGGAACGGTGATGTAGCAGAGAGCGACAGAGATTGGATCGACGCCGCTGGGATCATGACCACGCAGTCTGGACACGCAGTCTTGGCTCCTACTTTCTCTGAGTCTCGGTGGGGAAGTTTAGACTTTAAAGGCACCTAGAACGCGTGCACTTTCCGCATTCATGTTGGCGGTCGAGAGAGGATTTGGCAAGGATACCGTAGACTGAACCCTATAACGGTTGGTCCGTCATGCGTCTGCGGTGCTAGAACATGTACATACTTGAGCGTACTCTCTCGAAGCGCAGGGCTCCGGAAGACATTGTATCTGCGATCGTGGTGTCAACGATATGGAAATTTGAGAGAAGAAACGAACACGTTGGCCGCATAATCGGCTTCGGACCATTTCTCATTCAACTTGCTCATTTTCGTCAGTCGCGTCCAAGCAGAGTGAACAATAGTCATCCTCGCAAAGAGCCCAGGCGTGTCGCCGACGGATTCGCCGAACAAGTGTGGAGCCTGTTCGTAAATTTCGTCGATGAATTTCAAAAACTCGGGAGACGCGAGCTTTGATAGCCACTTGTACTGGGCCGAAGACGGCGAAACCCAGCCAGCAGGGAGCTTCGGCGTGGACATGTCAAAAACGCTGTCCACGTCTTCTCTCAGGTCTGCGGGTATGTCCGAGAAGGATACCTGCTCGCAGTTCATGTGTGTAGCCCAAATCTCGAAATTTTTGAGATTGCGAGCGATTCTTGCATATCGCGGAAGTCAGAGCAAGAAACGCAGCTCAAAGATTTGAAATACTCCGAGGCGGATGGGCTGCGCACAGTGCGCGGCCGAGTTTCCGCTTTCTTCTTCTTCGGCTTGGGAGCCTGCGGGCTGCTGGTGGTGCTCATGGCGGAAGAGAAGAAGAATAGACGCCCGTCTTTCAAGTTGAATCAACTTACGTTTACTTCCGCGTGGCTGTGAAGACATCCCGTGATCGCGTTTACCGCCCGGCGGACGCCGCGTCCCGGGATCACATGTGTGCTCGCCGCGGCCTCAGTGGTCGGCAAAGTTACTTGGAGGAGACGCCGTTGCTGCTCACTTCGGTCGCCACCTAGTTTTCTTACCGACACTGTCAATAGCTTTATGCTCTCCCGATTTCCCCCTCAAATAGTAGTACATCTCCTCCTGACTCCTTGGCAGAAAGGTCACAATCTCGCCGCGTCCTCCTTGGCGGTAGATTTCGAGGCCATGGCAACAATCGGCCAATGCGCGCGTATAAGAACGAGAAAGTACTCGGCATTTGACCTTCGTTGACAAGCCTTCGCTCCTTCTCTCACACCGGACTGGTTCCAGGCTCCAGCTTCTTCAATTTTTTCACTAGCTGCTCGCCGTCTTTGACTTGTGTTCCTCTGTCCAACATGTTCTTTCGCTCTCTTTTACTGGGCTCGCTCATTGCAACCGCGTATTCCGGTCTGTTCATCTTTTCTCTGCGCCTGATCATAGTGCTAATGATCTTCCAGTCCCGTTACCATTCTTTGGCCGCGCGGTGAACCCATGTTTTGTCACGGGGAGTGTCGCGCTTCCAGCGGAAGTTGCGGCGGGACTTCCTGCACTTGAAAGCGCAGTGACATGCAATGCCAAAATCCAAGTCGCTCCTGGTGCGCTGTACTCATCATTACTGTTTTCCTCACTGAAAACTGCATCAGGTGTACCCGACATCACGTCGGGCGGGATTGCCTATTCGACGATCGATTTCCAAAAATCGTCTCTGTCCCGGTTGGCTTCGCGTTGTAAGCTTTCCGAGGAGTCCGATTAGACTGTGAACCCATGCATTGCAGGGCCACTTTTGCCACCCCCACGGACCCTGCCGCGGCGGACCTCACCACCTTGCAAAACCAACTCAACGATTATCTCGCGTTGGAAGCTGGTGTTCGCGTATGTGGATGTCGACTAATACGGTCTGAACGGACTGACGGACTGCCATGTTTGCTACTACAGTCGCAGCCTGACTCATCCGCTCTCCTCGCCAAACTCAAAGGACCCAAGTTCTTCCTCCAGTTCCAGGTCCGGCTATCCTATTCCGTTCGCGCAACACGCTCACCATGCACCGTTTAGATCGCGCGCGCGCAAACGGCAAACGGCGTCACTTTGGATGTCGCAGACACGGTCTCTCATCAGCTCACCAAGGTTCTCAATGTAAGATCTATTGCGTTCTTCTGATACAGAAATTCACCATACTCCAGAATGCGGTCGGTGCGTCTGCAGGCGAAATTGCGCAGGTCAATGCCTTGGCAAAGCAAGTCTGACTCAGTCCTGTATCTCACTCCTTACAATCACATGTGGGTTTTTGGGTATGATTTCGCCCTGTATATTCTACCGTGCTCCAACAAATTAAGTGCGATAAATTGAGGTCGGTCAGAAAAATTTATCCATCGCCCATCGAGAGGCTTCGACTCCAAGCTGAAAATGATCAGACGCGACGGTTGCAGACGTCGAGTGGTACTCACGAAAGTTGCAGCATTCGCAGGGAAAGCCTACATTTCATAGAATGTCAGACTGCATTGTCGAAGAATCTCAGGATCACCTACCCGACTCATGGCCGGCCCGAATCCTTTCCAAAGTGCCCCCACACCGTCCTGGGCGATAGTTTTCCGCGCGCAGTCCAAAAATCCAGAGTAGTACCCGTGGGCGCTGACTGCAGCCGGGATTTCAAAACCTGGGGATAAGGAATGAGAACCGTATATTGTTTTCTGGCGTACAACTTGCATCGGGAGGGATAGCCAGAGACCACATCGCAACACCGGCGGTTCCACCAGCTATGATGATGGCTCCGAGGTTCAATTCCGAGGGCGAGGAGCCAGCGGGCGTCAGGGCCTTCTTGGTCACCTCGTACGCTGCAAATACCTGATCGAGAGTATTCAGCTCGAAAAGATCAACTCCCGCCAGGGAAGAATCTTACGCAGCACTACCTGGTCCGTCACGAGCCAGTGTGGCCCCGGATCCTCTGAAGATACTCTTCAGACCGCCTTCTCTGTAAAGATGCTTCATCACGTCGAAAACACCTTTGTATTTCTGTTCCGAGCCTCCTTGGCCTTGCACCTACGGTAGTAAGACCAAGCTAAAGAGCAGCAGTCGGAGACGCACTTGTAGAAGGACTTTGGCTCGCTCTACTGGAGCAGTAACAAGGGTAGTTGGAACGGCAGAAAGGAATCCAGCGGCTGCAAGTTCAGATAACGATAGCTGGTCGGATTTTCTATTCGGAGTCGCCGCGATGATGAGTTTTTTAGAGGCGTCATATGCCTGGAGAAAATTCTTGTTAAAACGGCACGCTACTGAGCAGCGAACAGAACCGACCCAGAATGAGATGGCAAATATTGGGGTGACCCCAAGCAGAGGTGGAACCATCCCGCGGTATAGCCTGAGCATTTTCCAGAACGAATGGACGAAGCGCGTCATTGAAGTGCCTCACCCCGTAATGCCATCCTTAGCCACGGTCTTCTTCACGACATCTATAGCCCCTGTGTACGTTTCAGCAGCCGCAGTCTGTAGTCGCGTCTTGACCAAGTCGAACGGATGACCTTCGGGACGTGAACTCAAGGGCCGAAAGAGCCAGGGAGGCCGACCAACCGACAAGAACAGCAGAAGCGCCTCCGAAACCACCGGCGATGAAGGATTTAATCGAGTCGGTTGCAGACGCGACGCTGACCTCTTCTGCTGCGGCGTCGCTCTGCAGAAAATGTCAGTAAATGAAGGCCACGGAGAAAAGACGATGCAAACCATGTTAGCTGTTAGCAAGCGAAGAGGGGAGTCCGGTTCGTGACTAGTAGCCTGTGATTGAGCATTTTGACGGTTATCACGCTCGACTCGGTATCACTGCGCAAGAGGCGGCTTTCTCATCACTGATCCGACAGGGACGTCGATTTTCGCTGTTCAGCGATAATACAGCCCTCCGTGTATTGCACTATAATCTTACAGTCTAAATAATCCTATTACCGTCAGTTGTCTCTACAATTCACCCATCGTCCTCCGCCTGCCAGCCCCTGATCGGCTCATACGTCGCCTCCGACATGTCTTTCAGCCACAAAATCCGTACCCCATAGAAGAACAAGCAGATCAGTACTATCCCGCCTACCCCGACGGCCCCCGGAGCTCCGTACTCGATCCACCAAGGCGGGGTATAGGGGACAAGCAGCCGATCGATCGCAATCACCCCTCCTGTGCCGCCCCCAGTTGTACACCGTCCCCACGAGACGACGCTAGCCCAGTCCGCCTCGCCGTCTGTACCCCGCGCACCCTTGATGCCAACGACGTAGCCAGTGCCCGCGCCGCCGCTGTCGTCCGTCGCGCGGAACACGACGTCCCCGTACGCGGACGAGGGCGACAGCAAGGTGCTGTACGTCGCGGAGTCGCCCAGCACCAGCGGCCGATTGTTGTTCATGATCGCGTCTGAGTCGGAAGCGCTCATCGGCGTGGGGATGAGGTGCTGGCTGACGAGCGCGCGCATGCCCTCGGTGTCGGCATAGAGCTGCGTCAGATTCACGTCCTTGAACGCGTGGTCTGAAGGACACAGCAGCGTCCACCCCGCTGCGTTGTATCCTTGTTCCGCCCAATAGGAGCCGGGGGGTGGCGCGGTGCCGTTGAGGAGCCACTCCATTCCGACCTTTGCGACCAATGTGGCCATGTTTGAGGCATCCGCAGCTTTGACGAGTTTTCCGACGGTCAGCTCGACCGACCGGGGGATGAACACGTCGGAAACTTCATGAATGACTCCCGTTTGAGTGAGTATGTCCCGCGGGAACAGTTCCGCTTTCATACCAGCCCACCACCACTGGGGCTGACAAACACACTCCCATTCTTGAAATGCTCTAGCTGGATATCAGACCCTTCAACAGTCGCAAAGGTGCGGGAGCCGTTCTGAACCGACCGAGCGTATTCGACATTGTCGAGAGTGTGATGGAGCAGAACACTCTTCAGGTCCTTCTTCGAGCTGGGGGCAAGAAGATAGGCACTGACGAGCTCGCCCAACCGTTTGAACGCCGCGTTGTGAGGAACGAGCAATGTCGTCCTGGGTGTCGACTTCAACGTCTCAGCGACAGACGTTGAGAACGCAGAAGCGAGGAATAGAGACAGGTCCTGTAGGGGTAATATGGTCTCCATTGCGTTAGACGGAGGAACGAGAGGTCGAGAGATGAAGTAGATCAAGGTATTATTGACGGTCACTAGAGCCGCTGAGCGGGGGATCCAAGGAAAAAGGGGAAGAAACCGTACCTGGTGCCCCGAGAACGCCAACGCCGCCAAATCTAATCGTTTTCTCCTCCTTCTTCTTGTCCGGTGGGCTGACCTCGATGCTCAGTACCTGCCGCCCAGAATCGAGACCTTCCTCGATCAGTGCCGTCTCTAGCAGCATCCCGTCGTTGAGCATCTTCTCAGACCAAAAGCCGGGAAGAAAATGGTATTGCAACAGTTTCCTGAGGTCATCGGATCCCTTCTCTGGGATATCATCACCGCCGAACAACGACAAAACGTCGTCCTGAGGCGCTAAAATTGTGTACTTGGCCTCTGTATCGTTGACTAATCCAGTGAGATTCACGGAATGCAAGAGCGAGACAAATGAAGAGCAATTCAGGGCGAGGAGATATTTTTCCGGGGTAATTTCAAGCTCTACAAGGAGAGACGAAACCAGATGGAGGACTCCGTTAGACGCGTAGATGTCCGGTTTCAAGAGTTCGGCGGAAGACACCGTTGTTTTCTCTGGCGTCACGACAACTTCCAAGACACTTCCGTCGATGGTCTTGACTGTATAAGAAATTAATCTCGGATCATCGACAGAAATGTAGCCGTACGCTTCGTATCGGGTTCGAATGTGTCTGACCACTTGACTTTCTTCTCCACAACAGCGTGTGCATTCAATATACGGCTGAGATCATCGGTGGCAAATTCACTCTCGAGATAGAGCCGCTCAAGAGCTGGTAAGGCTTCCCACGCGTCATTTACGGGCAGGAACAAGGTCAGTTCGGACGTGGAGTTGAGGAGTGCGGTGATGGCTGGGGTCAGAACTTTGTGGAAGTAGGAGACGGAAGAATGCTCCGAGACCACACGGGCTGCCGATGGTGAGTGCACGTTAAATGAGTGTCAGCTAGCCAAACAGACGACGACGCACCGAGGTCGGGTGGTGGTTCTAAAACATCGTCAATGCCGAGGAGGAGGCCGTTGCCGGCATCAATGACGCCTTTGACGATTTCTACCCCGGCTTTGCCGAACGCATCTACGCCGACCCAGGCACCCTCGTCCCGAGCGGCAATGCGCAGCCGTTGAGGCTGTGAGCCAAGGGAGCCACCGGTATTGGCATCCAGGGTGGGCCGGGGGCGGTTCTTTCGAGGGTGGTTCCAGAGGGGTTCGCGGGTAATGGAGAGTCTCGAGAACGAGAACCTCTGGTCGTGATGGATCTGGGAATTCCGGCAGAGTGTAATTTATTAGATGGTAGAAGAGCTGTTGTCGCAACTGCTCCTTGATATTGTCCTTGGAGTCGTCGTCCTGCAGCATGGCATGCCACAAACGGTGCTTGCGTATGGCATCATTGGTGGGCGCAAAGAAGGTGCTCCCGTTGAGTCTGTTGAGGGTGGGTATGAGACGGGTGCGCTGGAGGAGGGTGAGCAGGTCGGTGTAGTCGGGGTCGGCGGAGAGGGCGTCACGAGGGTGGGTGAGAAGACAGTCTGTGCCGAGAATGCGGCGACGGGGAGCGCGAGGCTAGCAAGGGCCAGTGCATGGTGGCTGCTGCACACTGAAAGGCATATGACGCGTTGCCAAATCGGACTCAAGACATGCTCTCGCTCTGCTCCCTGCTGCCCTCCCCCACAGACGGCCAGCTCCAGCATATCTCCTTCCTGGCTCACATTCTCCTCTTCTCGTCCGTCGCATCGTGTTCTGCTCCTTTTCTTGCCCTTATTCCATATCTGTAGCTGCACGCGTCCGCGGATACTGTCGTCATTCGCGATGCCGCGTCTCTCGCCCTCGTACGCGTCCTCGCCTTCTCCGACGCCTTTCCTAGTGCAACTGGGTCTATATATGCATCTCCGTCGACTCCGGCATGAAGCTTGTGCGTACTGTCTCAATCAGTCAGCCGTAGTGCATACGGTATCTTGTCACTAGATAGTCGCTTCAATGCAAACGCGAATAGCTGCTTGTGTCTTTCCGGTGTACAGCAAGATGCATGGCGTCTGCATTCCTCTCTTGTCCTGCCCCAAATCATGTTGTAACTGCTCTGGACAGCAAATCCGGTGAATACTCCCCGCAAAACGCCACTTCCTATTCTCATGTCAAGCAGGACTCCTTGCGGTTGGCAGTCAGGAAAGCCTCTCCGTCTATACATTAATTTTGGAGAACGACCTGCCCACTTGGTCCCAGAAATGGATGGTGTCGTGCGCTTTCTTTCTCAACTAGGTGGCCATATATCTCACAATGAGACATCCAGCATCGAGACACCGTCATTGACGCGATTTTCCCGTCACTAATGTATATTGCCGCCACAGCTAAAGTCTGTATATCCTTGTCGCTAGGGTTTTTTCTAATTCTGCATTAGAGCAATAAATCCTTCCGAACGTATCTTACCACGTCTGGACGGCTGAACCAAGAAATACTCCACCCACGACCGATCACGAACATCTTCTGGCGGCATTCCCAAGCCTCAAGCCGGTCGGTTCGCATTTCCATAGCCCTCCTGATCTGATCGATATACCCAGCGACGATTTAATACTGTACACCATTACATCTGACGCTACCCTCCGCATATTCCTACCCGTCTTGGATTCACCGCAGCATCTACAGCTCCACACTGCCCTGGATCTATTTTCTTCGATACCCTTCATCGTCTCCTCAAAACTATCTGCAAACTCCAGTGTCTTCTGGTGGGACCGAGAGATTGTCGGGGACTCGATATCCGCCATCTTAAAGACCGAAGCAGAATTAGACAACGTCCGCGTCCGGAGATTAAAAGAAATCAAAGACGAAGGGTGGGATCTGTTTCCTCCGCGTACTTGACGATGGTTTCCGCCGTCGTCACCGCCGTCGCTGTATAAATCTTTCGTTTAGCCCGTATACTCATTCACTGACCCATCTCAGAATATAGATCGCAGACCGCCGACGTTGCTCCGACAGTTCACTCTGCAGAAGACTCTCCCTTCGACTTTTCC
>QVIE01000475.1:0-58850 GCA_013387415.1 Panellus pusillus
TCGAACGGCAAGTGCAGGAGAGAGAGCTCGTGCGCGAGGAAGACGACATGGACGAGGTCTTGGAGGAACGTAGGGAAAGCGGCGAGCTGAGCTCGCCCGCCGACAACCAGTTAGCACAGTCGAGTGATAGGCAAATGCTGACAGCAGGCTGCACTGCTGCAGGCAAGGACATGTTCATGCATTCCAGAGTCATTCAGAACATCGAAAAACACAAGTATGAATGGGAACTCGGGCATCGCGCACTCATGCGAACCATTCAGCTGATCTGCGACCTCAGAAGCATCGCCAATATCCATATGATCGACAAGCAAGGAGTTTGCATTCCAATTGCCGTCAAGGGGTGCGCAGCCGCTCACGTTTGCCAAGAGCCTGCATAGCACATGAACAGGCAACGAGGGAAAGAGCAAGAAGCGACTCACGAGTCAACGCCCTGGGTCGTGAGGGCAGCCACTGGGTCGCTGAGGAGGACTTCAGCGCCGAACAGTGTTACAATTCGCATTGAGCATATGGTTGATCATGTGCCTGCGAAAGCGACCGGCTTGAGATAGGCTCGGATTACAGTCAACAGAACCGGGCATACATTTGATCTGCAGGTGCGAGCGAGCAAGGGAATGTAGGATCCGTCGCAGAGAAGGGAGGCTCCCAGATCTGTTTCCAGCCGATATCAGCGATGGAAAAAGTTCAAGTATTGATTTCATTCACCATCTGGAATTCAAGCATGATAAAGTCCACAGCGTCGGTCCGTCGGCGCCGCATCGAGAAGAACCACGACACGCGTAACATTGTCGATCATCTGGCCCAGCGTCGGCCAGGAAGACTGGTTCATAGGAAGGGAGGGGGCACGTATATAGGCAAGCGGGGTGATGCCTGGCCGTGCGGGAGGGAGAAACCCGATTACCTGTTGCATCAAACGCGGGTCCCCAAACAGTTGCCGGCTCTGGCCTTGAGGGTTCGTAAAGAGAAGCGTGAGGACCTCGTTCAGATTCGCGTCGAGGAATGTTTTGACATTTTTCAGATAGTCCTCGACGGAGGCACCGTCGAATAGATCGCAGCGTAACGTACCGATGAAAAAACCGCCTCAGACTTCCGTGAGGTACGCACTCGTGTGGCGGAAATGCAGCACCCGTCATTGAGGTGAGATTGTGCTTGCAGCATGCGAACCTCCAAGCTCAGTTGAGTCGAAATATCCACCTCCTGGTTATAATCGCGCACAACTGTAAAGGACAGTTCAACTGAAGTAGTTTAGCGCTTGACCACAATGTATACGCACGCGCCAAAGGGTCTGAACTGAACGCGAAGGAATCATGGGAGGCGACAAAAGCGACGTTTCCGTAACTCCGGTCGTATAGTTCGGCGTGTTCGTTGCAGATAGTAGCACTGCAACGCGAGGAAATGAGCACCATGAACCAGAAATACGAACGATCGTACTTACCGTTTAACAGGCAATGCCACCGCGAGCGCAAGCGTCGCGGTAGAGATAAGGCTCCATACAGATCGTGAAAACATTTAGTTGAAGAACTAACTGCGTGCCGGCAAAAGCAAAGAAAGAGTGCGCGACGGAGGAGAAAAAACGAAGGATCCGGAGAACACGTCTCGTCTCACTTATAGGCGACGGATGTGGAGCAGCTTGGCAAGAGGCTGTGCGACGGTGGGGACCGTCCAAATTGAAAAGCTATCAAGGGCAGGTTGCGACGGAAGAAACACTGATTGCGAGAATGCTAACGCCCTTTGAAAACAGGAGGTACTGGCCACGACTGAGACCACCAGCGCAGACCGAGTCTCGGTTTTTTTCACCTTCTGAGAGATTCAACTTGAAGCAAGAAAATTGGTTCAAATTTCACAGAGACTGTAAGCTGTAAGTTTTACGACAGACGAGACGTGCAGACTGGATACTGAGAGGAAGAGAGGTAGATGGCGGCCATCAACAGAAAGTGATCGTACAAAATGCTCACAACCTTGCCGAACGAAATCCTTCTGGTTGTATTCGCCCACTTGGACGACCCGTACCCACTCTATCCGCTCTCCACCCTCTGTCGCCGTCTCCATTTTCTTGCGCTCCCCATCTATCTCTCACGTGTAGGCGTCCTGCAATGGGACGCGTCCAACGAGTCTTACAGCATAGCCATCGGGACCGGTGAAACCGACATCCTGGCGGCTCTGAACACCTCTCTGTTCCTTAGCAAGATACACAATATATCCTGCACTTTCTCTGACCTACAATCGCAGTTGAAAGACCTCCACCGCTTTCGCCGCTTCTGTTCTATGCTCGAGAGTATAGATTCGGCCCATCTTTTGTTCAGTAGACCATCTTTCGACGCATACGACGACAGGATACATGAGATGTACTTTCATGATACCCTCGTTCAAGTTTTGAACGTGGTGCTCGAGAAATCTTGCGCCAGTTTGACACTTGATACTGTCTCTTCGGACAGGGTCTCAAAACGAGACCGTGGGCTGCTAGATCTTCGACGAGAAAGCTCCCAACACGCAACATGCCGCTCTCATCTGCCGCTATCCGCAAGAGACAACTGTCGGCATTTAGAATCCACTGTGACATTCTTCTCTCCCCATATTGTCGCGGGTGGACGATAGACGTCCTCAACTCGTTCCCACTCATTGCTCTCTCCATTGACGTCCCATATGTCGCGACCGAGATTTGTGCTTTGTTACTCTCCGATACAGAGATCCCCACCCTCTCCGATCTGTCTATGAACTGCAGAGTCACGCCAGCGCACATGCATGCGTTCCTCTCTCGCCACCCCAGTGTGACGAGCTTGCATCTGAGCAACATACCGACTCCGTCGCTGCAGGAACGCCTCCCCCCTGATCACCTCCCGCGCCTCCACACGCTCTCAGCCGCCGCCGCGCAGGTAGCATACCTGATCCACGTGCTCGAGCACGCAGACACGCTGAAAAGCGTCCGCGTTCTGAGCCACATGACGCGCCTGGACCTCATATACACCGACGCGTCTCTCGCTCCGTCGCGCCTCGCCTCGCACCACTGTCTTCTCTTTCCGTCGTCCTGCCTGTGCCCTCCAACCTGCCACACCTGCCCGTCGATCTGGATTTGAATTTCAGCGACGACGCAGCGCTCCGCTACGTCTCCGCACTCGAGCTGGTGTTCGAAGAGACCAACAGCGCGTTCTTTCGGCTCGCGGACTACGTGTCGGTGACGGCTTGGTTTACGCCGTTCCCGGCTGCGCGGACGGTGGTGCTTGTGGGATTCAATGAGAGCTACAACATGAATTTGATGATTGAGGCGGTGAGGACCCGCGCACCGCGTATCGAGATGCTGGTGGTGAATGGCGTGGAGCATAGTCTACAGGCACCAAGTGTATTATAGGATTTCGAGTTTCTAACATTTGTTTTACTTCATGGAAAAAGGATCAGAATTGTACACTGAGATGATACAGACAATGAAAACATCATCGAGGAACCGCATAATCTTTCCAGTGCGGAAGCGAAAGGAGGTTGAGGAGAGGAGCGAAGATGGTACCGTCGACAGACCCCGTGAGGTGAAGCGACCGGAGGAGGGTGTGCTCGTTGAGAAAGCTTTCAGATCTTGCGGATCTTGGCTGCTCGCAGACTGCGAGTCGCTAGACACCGTCGGCACAGCACAAGGGCGTGGAGCAACTTCTCCACGTCACCCCGACCGCCTCTTCTTCCACGCCGCACCGCCCCCTAGAACGCGTCCAAATCGCGCACCCGGCAAACCGACTCGCCCTCCAAGCGCACGAGCTGTGGTGATGGCGTGTTCCCACTCCTCCATGCTTCCTTCTATCGATTCCACGGAAAGAACAGCGTCAGAGAACGCGCGAGTGGAAAGTGTGCGGAGGCGCTCGCGCGCAATTCTCTTTTCCAGCACGCTCAAAACACATTTGTCTGTGCCCGATGTGGACGCGGGACCCGTTCGGCAGCCTCGTCGACACCGAGAGCAAGGTCGGTATCACAGAAGTGGGCGGCAAGATGCGAGCCAACGAGAGGCACAGGACGCACAAGAAGCGCAAGAAAACGCCGGTCGTCAATCGCGGAAGCGCTGAAAAGGCTCAAGGCAGTGCGCAGGCGTGTTGAAAGAGGTTGAAGCTAAGGTCCATAAGTCTGGGACGAAGGAAGAGTTTTGAGGTGATTCACCATCAAGAACGCATGCCTCTGCCACTGCACGATGCGGCGCAAGAGGGGTCGCGGGTTCGTCATCATCGCCACTGAGACTTGATAGAGAGGTCCGTGTCGTCGTCATCCGAGATGGGTGTTGCCGGCGCCGTTTCCACTGCCACCGGAGCCGGCTTGACGCTGCTCAAACGGCGGAGAATGCTCTTGCCAAGCGCGAGCAGCACGCTCGCGAGAACGGCAGTGCTCACTAGAGGATGGAACATTTGCAACAATCCATGCTCTCGACGCGCACTGGCACACGACTGAGAACGCGGCCCTCGTGTGCATGCTGATGCGGCGGTGGAACGCTTGTGTTGGCAAAGAACGAAAAGCGGAACAGTGGGGGCGGAATGAACGGAATGCGCCGAGGAGGTATTGATGTTGCGGGTTCTCCTGCGGCTGCTGCACTTGCATTGGTAGTAGGTATTGCAGTAGATAAAGCGAGGGCGGGGGAAGCTGCTCGGGGCGGGACCACTTTACGTGGGCGACCACGCTTATTTCTCTCCCTCCGCGGCAGGCGCCGGAGCCTTGCGCTCAGGCTTCGGCTTAGCCTCAGTCTTGGGCGTCTTGTGCTTACGACCACTGCCATCGTCGTCGCTCTCATCTTCGTCGTCTTCCACATCCTCCTCCGGCGCAGCGGTGTTGTCGCTGAGCTCGTCCGGGTCGGTCTCGGGCCCACCGAAGCGCGCGGTCCACTCGCGCTCCCATTCTCGTAGCAGCTCGTTGTCGTAGGAACTTGTACGCATCGCATGGCTCATAGACGTTGCAGGTTGTATTGCTTCCGCTGATGAGTCCGTTCGTTTTGCGGACGGATTGACAGGCTCAGCTCTGGGCTTTTACATGCTTGCCATTGGCTCATTGCTGTTGCGGACGGTCAAGGTGACTCTCCGGAGGATGGGAGCAACTTACTCGCTAGAAAATATAGCGGCTTGCGATACAATGCAGAACTTTCCGTAAGACCTACTTTCACGCGTCTGTGAGCGTTGCAAATGAGCATAAAATATTCGGATGTCGAAAATTGCAGTTCCCAAGCCACGTCATTGAGAATTTCCTTTTCCGGTCTCCATGCACTGCACAATTCGCGTGACCGTGCATGGACCACCTCGGAAGCGACCACCATGGCTGCCAGCAAACGCATGTCGCAGTCCTTCACCATCGAGCCCCCCCAAATTGTTGCTGACGAACCGGACGATGCCGAACAATGGGTAGCGGACTGGCAGAAAGTCTTGACGAAGGGTGAGCTCCGCCAGTCGAGCGTTTTACCCTTAGGTTAACGCGTTCTTTAGACCTTATCGACTCCCCAATTGTGGAGGTCGATGCGGAAACCAGTGTTGAGGACGCTTGTGATGTCTGTGAACTCACTCCACCCGCGTCATCCCTCTCAATCTCGAGCTAACATAGAAACTTCTGTCGGAGAAGATCCTCTGTCTTGCCGTCAAGGCAGCAGGCTCCGAATCTAAGGAACCTTACTGGGGTCTATTTGACGTTTGCAGTCTCCTGTACTTTCTCTTTCCACTGACCCACTCTGTCAGTTCGCAGATGTGAATGCTTTTCTGACCCTGGCCGCTACTCGGCACACGCTTCAACGCGACGACCTCGATAACCCGGGTGTCAATGCCATATTCTCTGCCGCTCGCTCCGGTCATGTTCCTGTCCGCCTTGTCAGCAGTACGTGGCGAATCGTGCGAAAGTTATTTGATTCATTGAACTTCCAGATCTCTCCGAGAAAAATCCTCTGGAGACCCTCCCCGATACGGCAACCCTCGTTTCCCTCTTAGAGGTCTTTTCTCGTGGTGCTCACAGGGTTCTCATACGAGCATCTGATGGCTCTTTCCTTGGCATCGTCTCAGACCGCCGCCTGCTGACTTGGTTTGCGGCATATACGCCCACAGCATCTTTCCTCGAAAGGCCTCTTTCCTCTCTTCCGCTTCCCTCGTTGAATCTCTTTACCGCGGTGGTAACGGCAACTAACATCTCGACGGTACTGGATGCTATGCGTCTCATGAGTGAGGAGGGCGTCAGTAGCGTCGCAGTTATTGACGACGACTCGAACGTGCTACTGAGCGCAGTCAGCGTCACCGACATTGGGCGAATCGTAGTTCCGTCACAGACCAACGAGATTCTCAACACGCCGCTGCATCAGTTCGTCGCCCTCATCAAGGAACCCGATGGTTCCACAGACGGCGTGGATCGTTATCCAAGTAGTGATTTTCCGTTCATCTCTCCATTCCATTCTCAAAAATTCGCAGTCTATGCAGTCTCGCCAACGTCGCTTCTTTCGTTTACAATTCAGAAGCTTCTTGCCAGTACGTGTAACTCAGCGCACCCCTTGAACCTGCTCATTCTGCGCAGCCAACTCCCATCGCCTCTTCATCACGCACGACACGAGTGGTTCGCTTCTCCCCTCCTGGCGTCTACACGCATTCCTGGAAACCTCACCGGCATTGTCTCCGTAGTCGACAGCGAGTCTCATTGATTACTGTTTCACCACTGACTGACAAATTTCTCACAGTCCTCTCCCTCTTCGCGCGTCTCGCGCATCTTGACGTCGACCCCGCGCGGATGCAGCGCCATCGTCGCGCGTCGTCAGCGTCATCTAATTCCGCGCACTCGGTCCGCTCTGAGTCGCGCTCCAGCAGTCGCAGCGGGGTGCGCGTGAGTAGAACGCCTAGTCTCCGGACGAGTGGAAGCGTGATTGGTCCTTGACCGAGGATGAACCATAAACTTGAAGTGTATGATAGTGTATGCTTTATGAAAGCAGGAATTTCTCTCGGAAGTACAGTGGCGGAACTTCCGTGGACGCTGCCTGAAAAAAATAAAACACTTCTGCGCAGTGGGCAATCTTTGTACGTAGACTTCTCTGGATTTCATTCAATAGACCGTGAGAAAGTGTTTCCATCAATGTAGATGACTTCAGCGCCGACGAAGCCCGTCGAGGTCCCTCCTTCCAGTTACAAACGCTCATCGCGCAGAGCAATGCCCGATGCGCACAGGCTTTGGGCTCAGAGATATATGTCGGCTGTCACAACGGCGAACTCATCCGTTTCGCGCTGCAGGCCGATGACCCCAACACGCTCGAATCATACACTATCATTTCGCGCCAGACCGTCCCGGGCGAGAAACCGGTCGACGAGATAGTCCTGCTGCCGAGCATATCTCAAGCTATTGTGCTCTCTGATCACCGCCTACACTTTTACACGCTTCCAGCGCTGGATGCAGTCCCGTGCCGCCTATCCGTCATGTTGTCGCGTTTGCCGTCGACCAAAATCACCTCAAGCGCCCGGCGCCGTCGCTGTCAACTCCTGCATCTGCGATAGACGTTGTCGACTTTTGTGTCGTCAAACGCAACGCTATAGCCATGTACAGCCTACGCGAACGTTTGCACTACCAAAAGGTTTTGGTCAATCATCGCTAGTTCGTTCTCGAAGTTTTCAATAACAACGCTTGTAGGAAATACCACTTCCGGATGGTGCCATCCTCGCCCGCCGTAGTGCCCACTACCTTTGCATTGCCGGCAAGACGAATACAGCATTGTCGACCTCATGAACGCGTCCATGACGCCTCTCATGCCGCTCTCGCAGGCTGGCGGCGACCGTGACGAACCTTCGCGTGCGTTTCCTCCCGGGATATGCGTTACCGGCAACAACCCGACCGAGTTCTCATACTGTCATGGACTGGCGCAAGCACCCTCGGAGTCTTCATTAGCGGCGACGGCGACCCGTGCGCGGGACCCTCGAGTGGCAGCCCATCCGCGCGCCGTCGTGCTTGATTACCCGTACATTGCGGCGTTGCTGCCGAACAAAACAGTGGAGATCCATAGCGTCGAGACCCAGAGCATTGTCCAGGTGATTCCAGCTCCGCCGGACGCTGCAGAGCCGCGAGTTTCTCTCGTGGCTGCGCTCCATGGGTACCTCGTCCCCAGCACGCAAAAGTCAGAAAAGATGAGTAAGACCCAGTGCGCCTTCTGAGGGATAGCTGTCTGCATAGTTTCTTATGTATCGTAGAAGCAACGCGTACGACTGATACCAATGAGTTTCCTGCACGTCTGTCCACTCTTTTCGTCCGACGTCGACACTCTTACAAGAATGGACTTCACTAGCCCGTATGCTGTCGCAGATGTCTCGCCTTGCCCTCTGCAACTCCTTGGCTCGGAGCCCACTTTATCTTTGAGGGCGCCCGTCTCATCTCGTCGCACCTGCGCTCACTCCGGCGCCGCAAAACAAACCTCTGTTCTGTCAAGCGGGTTCTCATTCCCTCAATTTTTTACATAAAAACGTATGGACGAGGGAATGTGTGAATCATTTCGAAGTGGAAACAGTCGGAGGCAAATACAGCAGTATAGACATCGACAACAAACGAGCGATCCGTGCTGACGAGTACAGCAGCCACCGCGGAGTGTGATAACAACGAACAAATCGACGTATCCTAGACGAAGACTGAGAACATGGAGCAGAGATGAAGAAAATAAACATACCATCCTCGACATCGACATCGACGACAACAAGCTTCACAAGGAAACTCGAAAGGTCCCAAAAATTAGCTGACGCCTCTCAACGCATGACGGACCCCTAAAGATCGCACGCGCGAGGCATCAGACGTAGAGGACGCCGGAAACCACCCGTCCAACATGAAAATAGTGCCTCAGAGCTGGTGAGACTCTGAAACGGGAACCACCCGCCGGAATCGCCGCGAGTTGGTGAGACCCGCGGTAGACCAATTAGGCTCTTGGCCCTCATACATAGCTCCGTACGAGTCCCGCAGATGAATTGGCACGACACGAAGAGGCCGCTCGTACTCCCCCGCTGCGACGAGCGCAAGGACAAGGGAGCCGGGTTCGGCTGGGTGTCGCCCGCATCGTCTACGGTCTCCTCGCTCGCTCGGCGAGGTTGTGTTGCATGCACAGCTAACACAAGCAGCGGCTCTGCTGCTGGTCATTCTGACCCTTCACGATGACTTCGTGGATGACTAGGCATGTCTAGCACTAGTAAACCGCATGCTCTGCGGCCGCAGTGGTCGTTCTGCCAACTGCGCTGACCCTACAGGTCACTTCTCCCTACAGGAGGCACTTGCTTAGCAAGGTGGGTCGCTCGCTCTGGCAGACCCGATCCGTTACTGGATCCTTCTCGCAGACTGCGAGGTTGCTGTCGTGAGGTTTACGACAGGCGGCCCTGGATATGGGCGTCGACGCGGAGCATGTCGCCGAGGGGTCGGATGAGGTGGCTCCGTGTGAGCGTTCGAGGACAAAGAAGCTGAAGACCAAAGCGGGCTTTGAAAGAACTATATAGTGACTATTTCAAACTCAGTTGATGCGGCCGTTGACCATATTATGGTCAACGGCCGCATCAGCTGCTGCATCAACTGAGCTTGAAATATTTGATCGAACTCGCGTATAGAAATAATCTCTTGCTTCGATCCTGTACACTATGTCTCTCTATGAACTATGTTCAAGCATTCAATTAACTCAGAAATACGTATGGCAGCCCTGAGGCTACAAGTTGCAAACGCCCCCTCCGCTCCCGAATGAAGCCAATCTAACCTTCTCCGTCGAGCAATTACGTCCTAGTCCTTCTCGTCTGTGCTCTGCTCCACCTCCAGGCAATGGAAGCGGTCTTTGACAACAAAACCAACATCGTGAATGCACACATCCGCGCCGCGCACGACAACTCCGTCATCTACTCTCTCCGCACGACGTTCGGATTCCGCGGGCGGAAGGACACGATTTTGCACGACGAGAATCCCGCGCCGGGAGCTGCGAGCAGTGCAGTGGGCGCTATTCATTGGCAAGAGAAGACATTAGAAATATATGGACACAGAAAGAGCTGTGCGGAGCTCAAGAGACGCGCGGGTCGGTTCTTCAACAGGTGAAAGAAAGATGAGCGTTCTGGCCGTATCTGGGTCTGAATAACCGATGATGAAGAACGCGACACTGGAAGTGGGCCGAAGGCCGAAAGGAATACGAGATCTTGTACGAACACGAAGAGTGGAAGGTTCGCCTTTGCGTGTCTTCCTTCCTTTATGTATCGCCTTGAGACAGCGGCGTGCAGGCCACCCTCGATCACAACATGAGCATTGCGGCACGATTCTCCGTCCCTTTCCGTCCCCACCTATTCAGCAAATCGCGACCTACGCTTCTGCATCTGACGAAGACGGCACTCGCTGAGGACGAGGTGTTTTTGATCCTCGTCTTTGTGTATTGCGAGGCCAGGCGCAGGACAGAACTGTGAGTCTCGCCAGGAGAGTATTTCGTCGCCACGCATCTCCCCCTCACCTCGTTTACCCAGAACAGTTCCAGCGTCTAGGACGCGGGAGGATGGTGATCGATGATCCCTTGCTAAAGATCGCGAGCTAGGTAAGTGAGGGTCGAACTCTCTCTCTGCTACTGCCGTCCTTTTACACATATATTTACATATTCAATTCCTTGTCGGATAGTAGAGAGCAATAATACAATATCTTATATGAAGTCGTGCGGCCTAATGAAAAAATGAAATGCGCAAGTCCAGTCCGTGCATGCGAAAACAAGGATGCGTTTGTGGGACTGACTATGAACCCCCTTCACTCGCCTGCTTCTCCTTACCCTTCCGAGTGATGGGCGGATCACCAATAATGGGATTCGGCGAACTAATCACCGCAGCCTGTTGGCCAAACGACGCTAATCGTCTCGTCTGACCGACCCCCTTCATCGTTGGACTCGACGGCGTTCCGGGAAGGGAGTTATTTGGTCTCACAGGCGTGTTGGGCGTCGAATGTGGCCGCTGCTGGTCAGATTGACCAGCCGAGGCTTCCGTAAGCAGGAACTCGACCCAAAGGCGAGAGAATGACTAGATGGGTGGAAGCGGTCAGCAATTTGCATGCTCCCTACAGGCTAGAAGATAGATACCTCGGTTTCATCCGTCTTCTCCAGCTCGGGGCTCTTCGGCGCCGATGAAATGGAGCTGCGGCCCCAGAACGAAGAAGACGGGGCAACGAGTCCATCATTGTTCGCCCGCTGCAGGCCTGCCTTTTCCCGTTCGGCGTCCGTCCAAGACAGGATGGAGGAAAGGAGGGAAAGCATCTCAAATCGCTTGGCGTCGGCTCGCGGCGTGGTGAGGAAGGCGAGGAGAACGTTTGTCACGAGGCGTCTATCGACGTTAGTGTCGCTCGAGTTTCGCCGCAGCCTACGGAGTGCTTCTACCAAGTGTTCATTGATAATTATCGCTGTAGGTACCGTTAGCACTCAGGCCAATTTCGGGGAGTGTCGCTGTACCTTCATGGCGCAGCTTTTCAATGAGTAGACTCTTTTCTTTGACTTCCTTCTCCAGTTGTTGGGTCCTCGAAGTATTGGTCTGGGTTTCCTCCAGCTGAAGCTATAGACGGATGAAAATCTGTAAGTAACAGGGAGGACAACAGCTACCTCCGCAGTCAAGGCCCGATGCTTGAATTCAGCAAGTGATTGGGTAACCTGGATCAGCTGCGAGTCGTAATCTTTAACGGCCTGCCGAAGCTCGTGGTCCTTTGCTGAAGAGACGTCAGGATATACTTGCACAGAATGTACTCGCACAGACCTGCCTGGAAGTCCTGCAACACAGACTGCAGATTCTGTGATCTCTCCCGCTCGGTTTCTAGTTCGGCGGCGTCCCGCCGCCGCGCCTCCCGCTCAAGCTCCAATTCCCGCCTTAACATCTCAGCATTGGACCTGGCTTCATCAGCGGCGACCCTGTCCTGACCCGCCATTCGCTCCCATTCGTCCTTTTCCATTCTACATCGTTCTAGTTCTGTTTGCGTCTCGCGAAGTTCACGTTCCCGAATGAGATTCTCCTGCGCGCTCTCCTCGAACACACGATTGCGCATGTTGTCGAGTTCGCCTGACGCGCGCTCAGCTTCTGTGGAAGCAGAAATGACTTCCTCCTTGAGCATTTCTATCGTCGCGTTCAGATCCTCATTCTGCGCCGTTAGCTGCTGAACCAACGCTTCCCGTCGGTCAAGCTCCTCCTGAAACAACTTTAACAGGAGTCGCATTTGTAGAACAATACAATACACACCGCATCCTGTTTCAGTTTGTTCCCCAGCGTTGTGCGCATCGTCGTTAGTTTGGCCAGTAAATTACGATACTGAGCAGCAAGGTCTCCTTTTCTTCTTTAGTCCGTTCCAGCTCTAGCTGGAGCTTTTCAAAGGGGTCCGTCGGTACATCGGTATCATGGTGCGTGTTCTTGCCGTTGACACCATTGACAACGGGGGAGAAGACGTGTTGCTCCGATCGCTGTCTAGAGAGAGACGTACGTCGCTCATGGCTTGGGCGAGTGGGGGAGAGCTGCCATTGACCGACATTTCGGCGCATAGGACGTGGCGCTAATGCTAGACCAGTAGATTAGCTGTGCACGTGATGTCCTTCCAAACAGGCACGGCAATTTCGCGCGGAATTATCCGAAGCTTTTCATTGAGCAACCCTCCGGGGTCTTGGACTCTTCGAGAACCAAAATGTCGTTGCTGAAAGCCCCGAAACTCCTTTCCAACATAATGGGCCATCTCCTCGTATCTTCTTGAGCATGGATTTGCCATCTTGCATATTTAGGCTGAGTTAGCCAGTGCTCACCGCCGTGGTCTAAGTATCAGATCACAGTATCTCTTCCTCCTTAAGCTTTTGCCCTCCGGTCATGCCTTCAACCTTTGGTAATTAGCTGCATAACCAAGGAGCACAATCAGAGTCTTGACTTTGGAAACAGCTCCTCCCAAGCTTCTAGCGCTGCGACCTGGAGTGCTTTGGTATGCGCTGGAAGGATTCAGAACTTGGGGTTGGGAACTGCGCATATATCCGTCTTCGCGTATTTTGAGCACTCGCGGACTGTATTTAACTGGCACTATTTATACCCGTGCAACACTACGAGGGTCCAGGCTCTTTTTTGGTGCAGTCAAGATATATGCTTGTTCCCGCTTCATCGTCAATGTTCGTAGCTCACATGTTCCCCCGAACTACAAAATCTCCTTTTTCGTCCATTGGCGGTAGTATGTGTATGCATGTTGTGTCTGATTCTCCGGCCCTTGATAGCCGTAGCCGAACCGGTGTTCGTTTCCCCAGTTCACTTGTACTTGCACAGATGTCTCCATCGCCAACCCCGCCCCCGCACTCTGAGCAGATTGACGTCTCTTTTCCAAAAGAACATCTTCTCCTCGTCACTCTGAACCGGCCAAGATCTCTGAATGCTCTTACCCCGCAAATGACGGAAGACCTGAGGGTGTTGCTCAATTGGTTCGAAGAAGAGCCGAGTCTCTGGTGTGCCGGATCTTGCTCGCAATGCTCCCTTTGTAATTCTCCAGGGTCGTTATAATCACTGGCGCGGGCCGCGCATTTTGCGCAGGCGCCGACTTGAAAGCGTGAGCAATGAGCATCCTTCCTAGCAAAACCGTGCTTGAGCTCATCATGCTGCTTAGTTGGAATAACAACGAACAGAGCGGAAAGCCACAGAGCTCTGAATCAGTACTTGCGAATGTTAATGGCTTCGCCTCTATATCCCGCCGTGAATCGAAGAAACCGTTCATCGCCGCGCTCAATGGGAGCTCCTTCGGCGGCGGTACTGAACTTCTACTGAACTGCGATTTGGTGGTCGCCAGTAAGGAAGCAGTCATCGGATTGCCCGAGGTAAAGCGCGGCGTCATCGCCATTCAAGGAGGTGCCAGCTTTCATCGATTTATTCGGGAGCGTGGTTAACTACATTTCGAAGGCATACCCAGACTGGCACGGACAGCAGGCCATCAGGTGAAATACTTCCTACAACGTGTCAGAGACGTTGACCATTTGGATATCCAGCTGGCGTCAGAAATGCTTCTTCTAGGAAATCCAGTCACTGCAGACGACGCCCGTAACAGATTCGGATTGTGAGTCCCAGCACTGTAACAATCGCCATCTCCCCGACCGAACTCAACTCTTCTCTCAGCGTGAATTTCGTCGTTCCTCCCAGCGAAGTCCTTCCCACTGCCGTCGCCGTCGCCAGCCAGATAATCGCCAACTCTCCCGATTCCGTGCAAAGCACGAAGCGGGCCCTGCTGCTGTCCGCCATGCACAGTAACAGCGAAACAGTCGCGGTGCATGCCCGGGCCCCGGAAACGCTGGGGAATTTCCAGGGCGATAATATCAAGGTCCGTCTTCTCCTGCTTTGGATTCTTGGAATCGCGGGTCGTTAACTCGAGCTGAATGTGTGTAGGAGGGCCTGAAGGCTTTCAACGAGGTAAGCTCAGCCCAGCCGAACCCTAAGCCTCATGTCACTCATCCACCTGCCGCACTCAGAAACGAAAGCCGATGTGGAAAAACCCCGGAACAAAAACGAAGCTGTAGCACGACTTCCATTGTAGAAGTAATCCTTGTCGAATTCCCGAAATGAAGATTGAATGCAGCGCGGCATATATTGGCAGAGGTGACAACGCTACGCAGTACAAGAAAAATACTATAGATCCGGTACCGATCCTGGAGGTAGAGTGAGCGGAAATATTGTAGAACATGCACGTACTTCGGCGACGCAATATTAACGTAGACGCATGGTGATCCTGCGGCAGCGGTGACGGATGCTACAAATCGGACGAGGGTTGAGTCTGCGAAGAAGCATTGAAAAAGCGAAGGGCATACCTCGACGACGAGAAGTGGATGCAATACCATCCTCACGAAGAGGATAAAAGCCCAAAAATTACGAACTGGAGCGTCGCAATGACAACGGTGCCAGACGGTCCCGCCTCAGCGAATGTGACAGCACCAGCTCGATGAAGAAGGCGTGAACGTCCGAAGACAAACATCGACCCCACGTCGGGAACCACCCGAAAGCGATAAGCAGAGCGCGAAGCTGGTGGGGCTCGCGTACGGGAACCACCCGAAAACGATAAGCAGTACACGAAGCTGGTGAGGCTCGCAGACGGGAACCACCCGTCGAAAAGTAGGCGAAGGTGGTGAGGGCTCGCCAGCATATATGCATCATTAAGATGTTTGTCTTTGGTAATCATTTGTCTCGTAGGACTGTCTCGTTTATGTCACATAGGACTCGTTTGTTTCGCAATTGCGTCTCGTTATGTCTCGATGATTCGTTTATCTGTCCCGGACGGCGACGATCCAAAACGGGGTCGCCACCCGTACCCCGCACCGCACGAAGCGGGCAGGACCGGCAGTGTCAGAGAGGACCCCGATCGTTGCCCGTGTCGTCCTAGGAGCGAATCAATGATACCCCTACAGCAGCGCAGCGGCCGTCGCCAGGTCGACCGCCGTTGAGACACCGATAGGGGGCGCAGGTGCACCTACACGGCCCCTCGTGTGCCTGGCACTGCCGTAAGGAGAATCCATGTCCTGGGCGAGGAAGACATGTATATCATAATGCATCGTTGGCAGCGCATATTCTGTGCGTGATTTATCGTTGCAGCAAATATAGCTCGAATCCTTGTGTCCAAGGTGCAGGTTATCATGTGGCTCGTGGCTTTAGACATTGGTGCGACATTTCGTCGATGAGGATATGCATGCAAGGGGGGAGAGGGGGGGAGAGGGAGGGGGAGAGGGGAGAGAGGGGGAGAGATGGTGGTGGTTTGAGACAAGAGGGACGGAGTTTCAGGAGGATCAACAAACAAAGAGGACCAATCTCGGGGATCCGGCTTTGTCCGTGGAGCTCCGCAACCGTCCATGTTCTCATCTTGAATTCAGTGCACGTCGACATACATGAACAAGAGTGTTCGTGAAACAAACTCATCATGTTGTATTCGTTGAGTATCCGTATCGTAGAGGCATGCCCACTTCACAATCCCAGAGAATCACAAATAGTGTACCGCTTCGATAGTTACAGGGAGCTGCGGTCCTTTGTCAAGCTCCCCGGAGATGACTGGCTGCATCCCCAGTGATCCCACACGTCGAACCTTGCTCGCCAGCACAGGGTCCATTGACAACTGAAAGGTCTTGACGAGCTCGATTAGGAACGTTTGGAGTTCGTATAGCCTGAGTGCGGCTAGAAATTCAAACCATGGAGAGGAAGGTAGGGCTATACGCACGCGAATCTCCAGCCTGGAAATCCGGTAGGCGGTCAGATCGACAATTGACGAAGGTGCAGAACGAAGGTATTATTTACCGATACACGCGCGGTGCCCACCCCCGAAAGTCATCCTGCGAAACATCCTCGATAGCAGCGTTCACCGGTTCAAAAGAAAAGCAACGTACAGATTTCCATAGACCCCAAGATTCGTCTCCGTCTGCCCAATCGAACCATCCAGCCATCGCTCAGGGTTGAACACCTGCGCATCCGCGCCAAAGACGTGCGGATTCCTGTTATACGCGCAGATGGATAGGATGAGTATCTGGTGCTTCGGGATCGGTATTTCCGTAATTGTCTTCCCGGATCTAGTCACGACGGGCTTTGACAGTGGGAGGACGTCGTCGCGCGTCGTTTCCCGCATGCTGTTAGATCTGTGGGCGAGATCAGCTTGGAAAAAGTACGTACTGGGAAGCCTGGCTTACGACACGGGATGCATCCTGAGCGTCTCCTGCTCGCGCGGTCGTCGTCAGTACAAATTTCGTGACAGAAGATAGGATATGTCGGCATGAAACTTACCTTCATGACGGCGACAGTATACGGCATTGCCTCCAAATCTTCCCAGGTGAATTCAGCGTCGTCGCCCCGCGCTGCGCGCACAGCCCGTTCGGTTTCAGCGATCTCCGCACGGAGCTTTGACTGCACGTCTCCATGTTGCGTGAGCTCCCACAGCACCCACGAGAGGGTGATCGCGGTCGTTTCCTGTACAGGTTGGGAAACGGATAGCGTCGAGACCAAAGAAGGGCTCGTACATGTCCGCCTTGCAAAATCGTTCTGCGGAAAAGAGATGACTTGGAAATAGAGACGCAAAAAGCCTCCACCCACTGCATCTGTGCGTACATCTCGTCCGCGGTCAGACTCCTACGCGCATCTTCCGAGGCATTCGCTTTGACTAAGCACCAACTCTCGGATTCAGCGTCGCAGCATCACATCAACCACCCGCTCACCCACCCAGAAGACTCATAATATCACGCTTGCCCTTGCCCGCAAGCAGCGCCTCGGCCTTCTGGTCGACGAGCTTCTTGGCGAAGCCTATGGCGATGGCAGAGGAGCGCCGGCTGTTGCGCAGCGCGCGGAGGGGGGCGTAGCGCATGTAGAGCTGGATGAGCATGAGGGGGAGCAGCTCCATCAGGCCGAAGATGAATATGGCTGCTTTGGAGGGCAAGGATAATGCGGGACTGTACATGTGCTCGGCGTCAGATAAGATTGATATTCAGGTGGAGGAGGAGACGGACGCGACGCTCGAAAGGGCCTTGGCGATGGGTCCTCCTCATTGTCTGTCGCACCGAATCGATGGTCGAACGCCGCTGCATAGCAAGGCTCGATTGAACACAACGATTGAGCGAGAAGTGAAGTGAAGCAGATACCCTCTCCAATCACGTCGAGGAAGAATCGAGTGAAGTAATTTGGGGTGTTTACGACCGCTGTGCCATGGCCAGTCTCTGATAATTTTTCTTTCCATTGGGCGGACAGCTATCACGATTGACGTCGGTGTGAAACAGCAGGTGCGAGGAAAGTCACACCTTCTACACGCAGGGATTGAAGGTGGGAAACCAAAGAGAGGAGGCGACTCACCTTGGCATAGGCCGCAAAGATAGGGATGCAGGAGCGCGCTTGGCCGCTCCCAAACGCGGGCGAGTTCACGGCGCGCTGCCGCCGATGCGTGTCGCCTGAGTCGTGTTATGAAGTGAGCGACAATAACAGCGTGTTTGCGCCAACGCAGCACCTTCTGCCCACGCAAGACCGGGCCTCCCAAAAGGCGCATGACCTCCCTGCGGAGACCCTGTTTCTGGTACTGGTACCCACAGTTAAAGATATAATGCAGGGCCTTTGGGTCCGATATCAGAAGGCGGTCCGTCTGGAACAGCGCTGGTCAGAGATAATAAAAAACGGGGTGATATAACAACCCCGAGAATGCCTTTGATGCGAACGACGTTCCCGAATTGCGCTTGCCACTTGAAATCGGCCTCGCCTGCCTGGCCGCGCTGGAATTCGGGGAGGTTCCCTGGTCGAAGTCAAATAATGCATTTACTCCAATGCAAAACAGCGCCACCGAAAACAAAAGACTCGGGCTCTGGTCCAGGAATCTCAGCTATGGAAATACGAGTCCAGCAGCGATAGGCGGTGTACAGCGCGAGAGTGGCAATGGGAACTGTGTAGACGGGGTCCATAGCAGTACAAGTGGGTGCTGGTTTGACACAGTTACGCGCCGATTCATGGAGGTAGTAATATACGCACGGCTAGGGCGCGTGGCGCTGGCCGGGCACCGGCACAGATACATATTTTAATCGTCCCTCAGAGATCAGAAAATGGTGCACAGAAGAAGTGATGGTGGACCCGTGTGGAGAGATTCATGAAGTACGCGAATGCGCTGTCGGTGCATGAGGTGGATTCTTGACAAGCGAAACGTTCTCTTGGTTGGAAAGCAACAGAGTTTTTTCTTTCTTTGCGTTTCAAGGAACGGCCAAGAGTTTACGAACTGGAAGGTTGTGTGCGAAAACGCGTGACGTCACTCCACGTGCGCAGCGTACGGAGATCTTCCACTCGTCGGAACCCCTGGCGGTGCGCGATATTTCGGACGCGACGCGTTCACTGTTCAGGGCGCGCCGACAATTTGCCGAGACCGGCCGCCCATTGGCCGTTATCGATGGATTTGCCAGCCAGTATAAAAGCACGTGTCCTGGTCCCCTGTAAGTACCTCAACATGCCCGCCTCCACATCCGTCAAGCTCAACACCGGCGCCGAGATGCCCACCGTCGGCCTCGGCACGTGGAAAAAGTGCCCCCGGCGCCGTCGAGCACGCTGTCGAGTACGCCCTCAAGAATGGGTACAAGCATATTGACACAGCTGCTGCGTACAAAAATGAGACGGAGGTCGCCAGGGTATCAAAGCCTCGGGTGTTCCCCGCGGCAGCATTTTCCTCACCACGAAGCTCGACAATCCTGATCAGAAAGAGGCCGCGCAGGCCCTTGAGTCCTCGCTGAAGAACCTTGGCACCGATTATCTTGACCTTTGCACGTCGATTATCTTTTGGTGTCTGCACATTTGGGTAATCGGGGATAAACAGGGCTGATGCACTGGCCGGCACCCATGACCAAGGACACGCCCGCTCTGGCGACAAGACTCACGACTGGCTTGACACCTGGAAGGAGATGGAAAAGTTGTACAAGGCCCACCCCGACAAGCTCAAGGCCATCGGCGTGTCCAACTTTTCCGTGGAGTTCCTCGAACGTCTGCTCGCCGTCGCTACCGTTGTTCCCGCCGTCAACCAGATTGAGATGCACCCGTGCGTATCATTTTCCGTGCTAATTTATGTCGGACGACTGATTGACCGTTCGCGATAGGTCGTGCCCCGCCCAAGATGTGCTCGAATTCTGCCGCGCCAAGGGCATCGTCGTGACCGCGTATTCGCCCCTCGGCTCCGACAACTCGCCCCTTCTGACCAACGAGATCGTCAAGCGCCTCGCAGACAAGTACAGCGTCCAGCCCGCCAACGTCCTGATCTCGCTGCAGGCCAACAAGCCCGGCGTCACCGTGCTCCCCAAGTCCGTCACCAACAGCCGGATCCTCTGTAAGTCTTTCTGTTACTGCTGGTGGGGTACACGACTGACCCTCGCAGCGAACTTTACTATCGTCGACCTGACGGACGATGAGATTGCGGAACTTCAGGCGATCGACAAGACGCACCACTTCCGCGCGTGCCACCCGAGCTGGACGGGCTGGGGCAGTCTCGGGTTCCCCGACTGCAAAGATTCTGACTAGAGAGAGAGAGAAAGAGAATACTGTACATATACACTTTTCTTGTTATCAGTAGTAAAGAATATTCGGCGGAGCTTGCCGTGCGTTGTCCCCCTATTTGGAAGTGTCCGTTCCGCTTGAGCTTCCTTCTGCATGGCGACCCTTCCACGATCCCCGAGCTCCTCCCGAATTCTACCACAGCGACGCCCCCATTCTGAGTTTGACGCCGGAATCAACGCCTCCACGGCCTGGACCGAACACCTTGAGCTTGAGTCTGGAGGCAGCTCTCTTTCGGACGAAGAGCCGGACAACGAAGACGATTCTGCGTCCGCCGAATACCGCCCTGCACGCGCGCTATATGCTTTTGAAGGCAAGTCGGAATTCCGGGAGCTCTCTGTCGAGGCGGCGGACGAGATCCAAGTCGTGAAGGAGCATTTGGCGGATGGTTGGAGTCTAATCAGGAACGACGCGGGCGAGGTGGGCTTGTTACCGCGCACGTATTATACGGTCTGTTCCCTTTCTAATTTACAATATAATTTTCTGACTCTACGACGATGTAGTTCACGACAGACTTTACAGAGATGCCAGCGGTCGCCTCGTCGGGGTTCGCGCAGCGCAGTGGTGGCTCGCACCACCAGCGCGATGCGTCAGGGAGCACCGTCACCCCGCGCGGCTCGCTCACACCCAAAGAGATTGTACCCCAAACCACAGGCGAATGGCGCACGGCGTTCCCGAGCTTCCGGCAGAGCCTTCTCGGCGGCAAGAGCCTCAATCGGTTTTCAACATTTGTCACCAGCGGCGCGGAGGAGTGGGTGCTGAAAGGCACCGCGGCGGACGCCGTCCTGTCCGAAGAGCCGGCTACGGGGCATGCGAAGGCGGGGAGCGGCGACTCGACGGATTCGGACGAGGCGGCGACGGAGGAGCGCAACAGACTCAGTAGGCTGGGGCTCGGGGAGGCCGACAGGCATTTCGTCGACGCGGGCCTCGCGTGGAAGACGAAGTTGCCGCCCTTCCGCGTGCTCGTGCACTCGCCGTCGAAGCGCACGTCGACGCTCTCCGGCGCGTTTACAGTATATAGCGTCACCTCGCTGTTCCAGCAGCCCCCCGCGTCCGACGGCGAGCCGCCGCTCTCGCCCACGCGCATCACCGTCCACCGCCGCTTCTCGCACTTCGTCATCCTGCACACGGCGCTGACGCGCCGCCTGCCCGGGATCGCGCTCCCGCCGCTGCCAGACAAGCAGTACGCAGGGCGCTTCAGCGAGGACTTCGTCGAGGCGCGCCGGGGCGACCTCGAGCGCTACATCGGGCGCGTCGTGCGGCACCCACTCGCGCGATACGCGGAGGTCGTCACGTTCTTCCTCGGCTGCGAGAGCGATCTGGAGTGGAAGCGGCTGGTGCCGCAGCATCTCGCGATGCCCGCTGCGGGCCCGTCGTTCTATGCGCATGTGTTCCACCCGGACTTCAACGTCGACGCGGAAGACGCGGAGAGTGCGGTCGATCGGTTCGATACGCATACGCGCGCGGTGGGCAAGGGCGTGCAGGGGTTGAGGAATATCTTTGGGAAGGTGCGCGAGGCGCGTGTCGGTGCGCTCCTCTCTCTCTCTTGGCGCTAAGGTGTGGGACTGATGGCAAATAGAAATGAGCAAGGCAGAGCGCCTGCTCTCGTACTCGCTGCTGGCGCTCATCACGTCGAAGCCGCTGGCTGCGGCACCCGTGACGGGTGCGAGCGAGGAGGAAGAAGATTACAACGCCAAAGGCAAGGGCCTAGTCAACGAGGACGGCGCGTGGTGCTGGCGCGAGGGGTGCCAAGGTTATTCCAATCTCACTACCGACACTGGGAACTGATTGATCGAGACTACAGACTGCCTGAAGCTGACGAAGGCCATGCAAAAGACTGCCGAAGCGATGCAGAGTGTGGCGGATTTGTACGACGACCATGTGGGTGCTATCCAGATCTCGGGCTGGTGACTGAACCGACCCCGGGCAGGCAAGGCGAACGCAGTTGGTGACGCACGAAGGGCTGAAGAACGTTGCACACCCGTCGTCGTTGTATCAGGTACGTTTCCCTCTATTTCGATCCGCCGAGGGCCGAGCTCATGCACTCGCCAGGGCGTAGTAACGACGCATCGCTCGACGCTCTCGCGATATTCGCAGGCTGATACCCATGTACCCTTTGATTCTTTTACTGCTCACAGTTCCAAGGATCGCTCATCGTGCATTTGCAGGCCAACAGCGAGATGGCCGCACGATGCGAGACGGTGCTCAACACGACGATGGCGGAGATGGAGACGTATCACACGCAGAAGATAGAGGACTTCTCGGCGCTCGCAAAGGATCACCTCGATGGAGAGATTCATTTTTACGAGCAGGTCGGTCCTACTTATCCATGCGCTAACAAAATCTCACAATCCATGTGTGCCTCTGCGCAGGTACTCAACCGACTACACGCCGCCCGGCGGGCATTCACCGAGCCGCAGTATTCGCAGCTCGGAGTAGAGGCACGGCAGCCGTCCATGTATGAGCGCGAGCTCGAGCATCCGCGGCTCGGGGCGGTGCCGCTCCCGCAGCCCGCGCCGCACGTGTTTGACGCAGCCCCCATGCGGCCCGTGAGCGTCGCCATTCAAGAGGGCGTGGGCATGCTGTTGGGGCCGAGCGGACGTGGGAGTGTGTTGGGAAGTTCTGGTAGATGAGCGATTTGCGGCATTTCTTTCTATCCGATTCGAGCATGTCTGTGTAGCACCACTTAACATATAATATACGCAAAGCATTTCCAAGGAGTATCGTCGTCGTACGCTGGGTTGTAAGTGCGTGACCACAGTCGAGTGGCCAAACATGAGACAGAACGAAAGTGAAACGCTGGTTATCCAAAGAGTCAAGTTTAGACGATCAAACCAGACAAACGTCTTCACATTCGGAGGTCTACCGATGCAAGTACATTCAAGTGATAGATAAGACGTGGAAAGAGAGAAATATAAGAGGTACCATCGTCGCCGTCATTTCGCTCGGCACCGGCAGAAGGTGGTGGGCAGTCCGAATTAGGCGCCCGAGTAACTTGGAGGCCATCGGCGTCGATACCTTGGACTTCTTTTTGATCGTTGTTGTCCTAAAGGACATCGTCGCTACCGTTGTCTTCACCGTTTGCATCCTCGTGTTCGCGCATTGCGCAATGCGCGAGGTGGTCGGTGTGAGTCGTGTTGGTCCAAGGTAGCCGTCAAGAAGACCTTCCCGCTATGCATCGACAAATGGTCGTGACAAATTCCCTCAACGAGGACATGCAGAGTCCGGGAAGAGATGACGGTGAATCAAAAGAGATGTAGCTTTGATGATGGTTCTGATCCAACTCTCATCATCACTCCGCCATTATCCGTATCCGGACCTCGGTTTCCCAGCTATCTGCAAAACTCTGCAGCGGTGACACAAAATATTCAGTGGCGTATTTGGAACCACTTACAGCGCCTCCACGGCTTGCCAGCGTGGAGTCATGGACAGCGAAAGGAAATTTGCGTCCGCCGTCATTGGATTCTCCGCGGGAACCTTTTCTGAAGTGCTCTAGAATTTTGGGGATAGCTGGCAAGCCTGATGCTAGCAACCTTGCTTGACGGAATAAGACATCAACCCTCTGGCTGGACCCGGGATTTATGAAAGTTGGAGCCAGATTGCTGGGCTATTGGCTTTTCCATTTGTTCTATCTGCGGCTTGCTTGTCGGTTGCTCAAGCTTGTCGGACGTCGGGTCAAACTTCGATTAGTCTTTCCAGGGGCGATACTCAGCTTACACGATGCTGCCTGAACGTTCATAAGCATGTCGGTTACAAAGACCCGGACGCCCACTTTTCACCCGCATTATCGATGCCTCCAGTCGCTCCGCTCAGCGCAGACATTCGTACCAATCGTTACACTTGTACGGCCTGCTACAAACCCGAGCCCAAGGATGAAAGTTTCACCACTGTGGCGCATGTCGCAGAACTGCGTATTGTGTGAGCACCCCAGACTTCGTTAGACCACATCTTCAATCGGACGTAGAGCAAGGACTGCCAGAAGAAAGACTGGAAGAGGCACAAAGCAATCTGCCAGGCCCAAGCTCAGAATCGCGAATCTCTTCCTGAACGAGGCAGCGCAGGGAGGACCAACTCTCCAGTATCAAGAAGTGGTTTTCTGTATGTTTGATAAACGACTTGTTGTTCTGTTCGTCTCTTAACAACGCTGGCTTTTTCAGAAACATACTCAGCTGTTGTTGTACGGTGGCACGCATGCGTTTCAGCTTCACGATTGCGCAAATTTCTCCCAGCTGAAGACGCACATGCTCGTCGTACATCTCGATGCAGCTTTAGATGGGAAACGCGGTGAATTTGCTTTTAAATCCGTTGCCATTCGTCCAATGGCGGATTCCGTCGACTCTGCCACGCGTACAGCACTTGCTGAACGTGTCGACATGGCTGCTCGCGACCATCGCCACAGTCTGACGATGTTCGTCCGGTCGGGCAACGCCGTGTATCTTGCCCCAATTACGGTGCCCCGGTGCAAGACTCCTTTGGAGTACGCAGCCCGCTGGGGACCCCCGGACGATGGCTGGGCGGAATTCATGGAGCGCGGCATCAACAATACTCTGGAACCCAGTGATGCCTTGAAGATTGCCCGTCTGCGCGGCATCCTTTGAATAAGCCTACAACTACTGATCTTGAAAGTACTTCGTCTCTCTTGTCTATCTGTGTGTTGTATCACTTCTTGACGTCTAACGCTCTTTGCTCTTGTATAATGAATGCATACTCATGTTTGTCGACAACTATTTTGAAAACGATAGGCAGATTTCGAGCAGCATCCCGCAAAGTTCGGCCTACAATCTCAGATCATGACGAAGCTGACTTCTGCTGGAGCAATTGGAAGAGGTACGAGAAGTACAAGTGGAAGGGCTATGATGTCGGCGCGTCACAATTCCAAAACTTGTGGAGCTGTGGCCGGCCAGCCGAACTTGCCCAAATTTTTTGAAACTGTCTATCGTTTGTGAAATGAGTAGCTGGGATGGCGAATGAAACCAATACTTTCGTCTTTTTGCATCGCTGATGTTGGCTGGAAACAGATCTGGGAGCCTTCTTTCTCTGGGACGGATCCTACATTCCCTTGCTCGGCCGACCGCACGTCTGGACCGCTCGCACCTGCAGATCAAATGTACGTCTGGTTCTGTTGACTGTAATCCGAGCCCAATCTCAAGCCACTTGCTTTCGCAGGCACATGATAAACCACAACCTCAATTGAACGTGAACAGAGTCGTACCACTGTTCGGCGCTGAAGTCCTCGGTCAGCGACCCAGTGGATGGCCCTACGACCAATGGCGACGGCTCGTTAGTCCGAGTCGCTTCTTGCTCGTTCCCCTCGTTGCCTGATCATGCGCTATGCAGGCTCTTGGCGAACGTTAACGGCTGCGCACCCCTTGGCGGGAATCACAACGCAAACTTTATGCTTATCGACTACGTGAATATTGGCGATACTTTCAAGGACGCAGATCAGTTGAATGGGTTCACATGATTGCGCGATGCCCGAGTTCCCAAACATGCCTGTGTTCTCCGATATTCTGAATGATTTTGCAGTGCATGACCGTGTCCTTGTCGGCTGCCAGTATTTGCCCGTCATTTGACTGCGCTAACTGGTTGCCGGCAGGCGAGCTCAGCTCGCCGCTTTCCCTACTGTTCATCAAAAAAACCCTTTCCTGTCGTCTTCCTCGCGTATACTATGAGCTTTCTCTCCCCCAATTGCCGTTCGACCTTCTCCCAGCAGTGCCAGCACTGGCCGAATTCTGGATTATTCATAGCATCGTTGAAGGACTTACATACGATAACGTGAGTACCGGGTGCAATGTTTAGTATTCAAGACTAGTTAGTAGGGGTCTCAAATAGATGTATTTATTCTCAAACTCATTGGGGAGACCTGCCCATGGTGAAAAATGTTCCGTTGTGGGCTGCTTGTAGTGGACAGAGAAATCGAGCCCATTTTCGATGATCGGCTGAATATCGGGGTGTATCTCCAGCTGCCCTTCACTGCCCAGATGCATCTTGATGCGCTTCAGGGTGGACGCCCTGGCTGTGATGAACCGAACAAGAGCCGCATCCGAAACTTCTGTAAACCCGTCTATTTGTAGATCTCGGAGCATAGGACATGGGCACGAGAGGCCATCGGCTGGAGTGATAATCTCGAGTGCGTCGTCGGTGAAATCCAGGTAGTGACAGTAGAGCTTAGGATCAATGGCGATGCAGAGCCGCTGTAAAGAAGGCGGGAGAATGTGAAGGAGCTCTTGGATGGATGACGCGGAGAATGAGTGGCCCTAATGTCAACACTTTCCAGTGCAGTTGAGGCTGCTATGAAATGGACAAGAGGTTGCAAGTCCTCAGGAGGGATTCGGTCATCAGGATATCGTAGACTTCGCACGGACAGTGACGATGTGAAATCCTTCAGCAAAGGCAACGACAGGCTCTCAAATAGAGAGCCATAATTGACCACTTCTCCTTTGAGATATAGGGTCTGAAGAAGGCGGTGCTGGATAAGAGGAAGTCCTCTGACAGGGTCGAAATGGTCATTGAGGTGGAGAGACAGAACGCGAAGCTGGGGACACAGGGATATTGTTTCACGAGCCGTTTCGATGAAGATGGTCGATGGAAATAGGTGGCGTTCAACAGCTATGTTGGACAGGTTTGTTAATTGACTCCATGGGAGGGCCAATTGGGGAGCCCAAGATGCTTGCCAGAAGCAGAAACATTGGTAATTTTATCCCCTCGAAGTAAACCCAACCTCCACGGAACATCTTCCACACCGGGATCTGCCCGGCTTGAGAAACGATATTGGTAAACCGCAATACCCTTCAGTAAGGGTACATCCTCTGCGGTGAGGTGCGCCATTTCCTTCAGGAAGGCGCCGCCCACGCGAAACTGGACATGTTGCCAGCGGGATGCCAATGACATGAGCAGCCGAGTGATAGAAGGCGTGGGAGGGCTGCGACGGTTACATTGAAGAGAAATAGACAAAGGGCATTGACCAGACCGTTCTAACCAAGTCCGAGCGATGTTCGCGACACTTGCGGACAGTGAAACCATTTCATCAGTCCGAACTCCGGGATCCACAATGTGTAGGCTGGCCCATAGGCGAGGGGTTGAGAGTGAAAGATCTCTCCATGCGCTGCAGATGCGCCCCAGGAGGACGGGGGCCTCCTTTGCGCTCATAACACAGTTTCGGTGGGTAGGCAGACAAGCTGCAAATATCTCTTGCATTACATCTCGTGGCATCTGACGCATGGGGAGAGGAGAGCCTGGTGGGATTGGACGTAGGAGGCAAGGCCGTCGCGCTCCTCGATCAACTTGTTGATAGCATTCTGCAAACCCAGGATTCTGTCGTCGAGCCTCTTCAATTGTAGAATGGGCTCTGATAGCAGAGCACGGATTTCGACTATTTCGTCGGCAGTGGGACAGTAGTTAGTTCCCAACCTAGAGGAAAATGGTGAATCCATCTTTCGTTGCTGACGATGAGATAAGATCAACCATAGCAAACACAACTAGTCTTCCACTGAATTTCGAGTGCATTACCGTGAATGACGGTGAATGCATTGCTGGTCGACGACTTCCGACGCAACCACACCGTTGGGTCGCAAATAACACAAATATCTTAGTACAAAAAAATTCCTAGTATCGTACTTCGACATAGCAGGAATCGGAACATTGGACATATGTACTTCCCGAACTCAAAATGCTCGACACATTCTGCACTCTAGATGGCCCGACTAGCTCATAAGGGTCTCTCCCTATATGTCAGAGCGACGGGACCTGTGTTTCAGATTCCAGGAATGTAGGGAGGCCCAACGAAAACACTGCTAGGCCAGCTTCAGATAGTCAGGGTTGTTGCAACAGAGATGTGAATAGTGGCCCAGGTAGTGACTCTGGCTTAATACTGGGGCGCCAGGCGTAAATGTACAGGTAAGAACACCGTACAGGTGACACGACGAAGATACGGCTGCATACACGGCTAGGTTGTGGTGACGAAATTCGTAAGCGAAGACCACGAGTTGACTGTTATCCAGCACATGAGGAGAGAAGCGTCAGGGTTGAGTGGACCGTGAATCGTTTTCCAGCGCGAGCGAGGACGAATGCGCCAATGTCCGGCACGAGGAAGGACTGAAGCACGGCTAGAGACCAATGAACAGCCGACAGCAAAGACTGTTGAGGAGCAGACGACAGAGATCAAAGCCAGCGGCAGAATACCAGAGACTGAGGAATTTGTCTTGTATACGCGTCGTACGCGTCAGCACATCGTGGTAGAAAACCAAGTCGGGCGGTGAGTACTGAGTCGCCGAGTCCGCGTGACTTGCGTCCGAGTCTCCACCATGTCCTTCGCAAATTATGCGTCCCAATTTTTGTCCAAAGCCAGGCCGATCCGTCTTCCTCAAAGACCAGCGCCCAGCCACTCTTCTTTTCATTCACCACCGATGGGAACGACGCAGCGGAAGACCTCGACGATTCCGCAGACCCGCATTTCCAGAAATATGATTCGGCGGAGGACGTGGATGACCCTTATCTACGGCTAGACGACGAAGAGGGACCCGAAGACTATGCGAAGAGCCAGTATCCGGACATGGACGAGGGGGAGGGGGAGGGCGTCGGGTGGCTCGCGCACCAGCGCTCTCCGTCTCCATCATACACCTTGTCTCCACCGCAGCCGAGTAGAGCGAGCAATATTCCTCCAGCGAGCAACATTCCTTCATCGAGCAATATTCCTTCGCCTCAGTCCTTGTCTCTGGGTCTCTCTGAGTCACTACTACCACGCACAGCTGCGGCCTTTAATCTACCTGCTCCTGGCCGCAGCGGGAGGAGGAGACCACAACCTAATCCGCGCGCAGCGGCTGCTTTCCTGTTCATGTACACGCTGTTGTGTGTGCTCTCCTTTCTGTCTCTCATTTTACCCGACGCGACCGAGCGCTCCCCGCCCGCCGTCTTGCACACGATACCATTGGTCACCTTTCTAATCATGCTTTCGGCGCTTCTCTCCTATATACACCTCACCCTCCTCCGCGCCTTCATCCGTCCCGTGTTGCTGATTTCCGCGTTGGCACCTCCCCTAGCACTCTTCCTCTCTTCGATTCTTGCATTCGCTGGGTCCTTCAGCGCTGGTGCAGGTTGGGGTCTTCGGCTATTCGCCCTCGTCCCGCTAGCCCTCGCAGTCCTCAGCGTTCGCCGCTTACCCGAAGAACTCCGTCGTGCAGCCCGGTCACCCGCCCTCCTCTCCCTAGCCACGCGAATCCTCTTCTTCCGCTCTCCTCTGCTCCTCCTCCTCTCGCCGCTGATGCTGCTCTCCGGCTTGATACTCAGTCTCCCCCTCTTCACGCTGCTCGTACGCCTCCCGCTCTCGCATTCTTGGTACATGCAGCTCGGCGGCGCCATCGTCGCTTTCTTCACCCTCCACGTGTATTTCGTCGCGCGCGCGGAACAGCGGAGCGTCGTCGCTGGCGGCGTCGGCGCGTGGTACTTCAACTACACTATCCCAGCTCCACCTCCTGGCTCTGGTACCTTTGCCGAGAGCTTCAACACAGGATACGCCGACCTCGACGCCCAGCTGCGCATCCTGCACGCGGCACTCCACCGCCCCCTCGGCCCGCTCGTTCTCTCCGCCCTCTTCTCCCTCATCCTCTCCGGACTGTCCTTCCTCCGAATCGTCCTCGTGTACCTCCCCCTGGCACTCCCCTACCGCTTCATCGCGCTCTTCGCGGACATGGCGCTGACGCGGATCCACAACCTGGGCGAGCGTATCGGCGGGGAAGGTATACGGGCGTGTATTGCGGGCTGACGGGGGCTGGGTTTTGGGAGGGCGTGAGCGGGGTGAGGGAGTTAAGGGAGTCTGCCGGTGCGGCGGAGAGAGCACTGCCAGTGCTTCCGCTCCCGCGTGCGTATACGCTGGCACTGCCGTTTGCGCTTGTTGCGTATTTGCGCGCGGCGAGCGATCGGGAGGGCGAAGGTGAGTAGATGGTCCTTTTTTTACGCGCGGAACGATTGATATAGGATTTCTGCTGATAGAGGGGATCAGTTATGCTGAGCAGCAGCGTGCGGCGATTGCTGTGGCGTTTCTCGCTGGCGCGGTGTGTGCGGCTGTCAGTATATTCTGTGCTGGGGTCGTCAGAGACTGGTCAGTGATTAAAACCACTTCTATTTCTTGATTTCGACGCTGAGACGTTGATTGCAGCTCTGACACGCTGTACGTGTGCCACCTAATTGACCGCGCGGCGGGGAAGGGGCCCGATGCGGAGGGAAGAGAAGGAGAGAGGAAGGAGGTGTGGGGAGCCGTGAGTCCTTTCTAACCTTCCATCCGCATCGTTTTGTCGTCTCACTGAGCTCGCTTTTGACAGTTCGATCCGTCTCCCGTTCTCTCACAGCCACCTCTAGATCTCGAAACTGGCTTTGGGGGATTCAACTTCGGAGGGTTCAATCTTGGCGGTTTCGGGCTTGGCGGAGGTGGAGGTGGAGGTGGAGGTGGAGGTGCGGACAGGATGGGCGGGGAGCGGGAGCGAGGAGGAAGGGGGAAGAGCCCGTATATGCGCGGATGCGACGGACGAGCGAGGAGGCGAACCGGAAGATCCCTCCGCCCCCGCTCCCGCACCAGTCTGTTCTGCAGCAGCAGCGTGGGGTGTCGCGGGGGTTCAGGGCGCCGCCGTCTGGGGGGTTCGCATCGGCGTCGAGGGATCTGTCGCCGCCTCCGCGGCTCTCCAGGGAGGACAGGGCGCGTTCGCCGATCATGCCGCCGCCGCCGATACAGGCCCCTCGTGCACTGATGGAAGATGCGGATTCGGACGTGGATTCGTTGGACTCTAGGTCTGGCGGCGGCGGGGAGAGTTCTGGGGCTTTCCCGGGCAGTGGATTTTTTTGATACGTACTTATGAGCGAGACATAGACGTGTATAGTACTAATCGAATATGGGGACGGAATATGGACTCGAGTACACCAGGCTGTAGTCTCGCACGCCAGCCGGCTAAGCCCACCCTCAAAGAGAATCCGATGAGACTAAACTACTGTTCGAACGCGTTGGTGTGAAGGCGACCGGGTCTCGGTCGACGGTCGTCAAGACTCAATATCATTGCGACAAAAACTGGGCTATTGAAAGTGGTTCAACCAGAGGGATAACAGAGAGGACACCTACAAGTTTTCCAAAGCATCCCTGATTTTTTGAGGGCAAAAATTCAGTGAAAAAATTGTGATGGAAAAACAATTTTTTGGCCGTGTCACGGTGGGCTCAATGACGACCGTCTCCTCCGTGGCCGGGACGCCAGCAACATTCGCCGTTCGGCGACGCGACGGGACAGGTCCGACTGGACACACGCAAAATAGGGGGCTTGTCGTTGCACTTGTTTGCCGTTTGTCGGGGATGCGTGACTTTGTTTTTTTTTTCTCTCTCCGTCTCTGTCTCAGACCACCACCATCTGCCACCCACTGGCTGTCCACATCGACTGGACTGACCGGCTTACCGCCGACGCAAAGGCGACGTCTTACAGACGGTTCACAGGCCTCGGGCCACATGTACGGTCGCACCGATACATTACGAACGAAGTGCACAACGATGCATCGTGACGAACATGCCTTCCTCGCCAAGGGCATAGATATACTCCCGCAGGGGCGCCAGACACACGAGGGGAGGTACGGGTCCGCTCATGCCTCTCTATCGGTGGCTCAACTGCGGGCGAGCTGGCGACGGCCGCTGCGCTGCTGTGGGGGATATCACTGACATACTCCTAGACAACGCGGACAAATTCTGGGGTCTTCCATATGCCGCTGCCGGCCCTGCACGCGTCCCGCGATGTGGGGTACGAGCGGCGACCTCGGTTTGGATTGCCGACGTCTGGGACAGACAAACGAGACAACGAGTCAATCGAGACATAAACAGTCAATCGAGACATAACGGTCTAACGAGACATGCCAGTCAATCGAGACATAACGATCTAACGAGACATACCAGTCTACCGAGACACACCAGTCCGCCGAGACACACCAGTCCACCGAGACATACCAGTCACGAGACATACCAGTCACCGAGACATACCAGTCCAACGAGACATTGCATTATGATGAACATGCCTTCCTCGCCAAGGGCATGGATACACTCCCGCGGCGGCGCCAGACACACGAGGGAGGTGCGGGTCCGCTCGTGCCTCGTTATCGGTGGCTCAATCGCGGGCGAGCTGGCGGCGGCCGCTGCGCTGCTGTGGGGTATATCACTGACATACTTCTAGACGGCGCGGACAAACTCTGGGGTCTTCCATATGCCACTGCCGGCCCTGCACGCGTCCCGCGGTGTGGGGTTCGAGTGGCGACCTCGGTTTGGATCGCCGTCGTCTGGGACAGACAAAAGACAAACGAGACAACGAGTCAATCGAGACACGAGACATTTGAAGTCACCGAAACACACAGGTCTAACGAGACAAGCCAGTCTAAAGAGACGAATCAGTCTAAAGAGACAAGCCAGTCTAAAGAGACATACCAGACAGACATACCAGTCTACCCAGATAAACCAGTCTACCGAGGCATGCCCGTCCAATGAGACATACCCGTCGCGCGAGGCGAGACGTATCCAGTCCATCGAGACAAATGATCCACGACGTAAAACGTCGATGTGTATCCTGGCGATCGCTCACCACGTTCGCCGCGATTTTGAACGGGTGGTTCCCGTCTGCGAGCCTCACCAGCTTGCGGTCTATCTTATCTACTGTCCGTGGGTGGTTCCCACGTTGTGGGGTCGTCGTGGCGTATGTCCTCGGACGAGCGCCGCGGTACCCCCTGCATCCAGCCGATGTCGTTGCTTTCACTGACGCGGGACCGTCCGGTACCGTCGTCGTTGCGGTGCTTCGGCTGGTAATTTTTGGGCTTTTATCCTCTTCGCGGGGATCGTATTGCGTTTCTGTCGTGTTGCCGGGTCTGTTTTTCCATTCTCTGAAGTACGGTTAGACTGATTCGATCAATTTCTAGGATAAGCCATCTAGCCTTGTAGTAGTAGTACTGCGTAGTCGTACTCCTGCTGGCAATGACGATCTTTCGCGCTACGAAGTCGAATGTGGACACTTTCTCGGTTTAGCGGCAGGATCGCCGCGACGACTACGACGGTGTATAATGCTACATACACTTAGTTCCGAATCATCGATGAGACGGTAGAGATTTTCGCCTCATCGACATTATTCAATATTGCGCTTCCCGGGCCCGTCTTCACCTCGCATGTGCGCGCGGTACCGTTACACGCAGCAACAAGATTGCTCGAAGCAACGAATAGTTTGTATGTAGTGGTATTGAAGAAAATAAGGAATAAGGAATACTTGTTTATATGGTGTCGAAACAAATCGAAGGTTGTATGTGTGTATGGGTGGATGGATGATAGTGCTACAGGATGTGATGATTGTGAATTATGGAAAAATGCGAAATGCAGATTGAAATTCCGTTCCGTTCATTCGTGTTTTCGCGGGCACGCATGTGCATGGAGAAAAAGCGGAAGCTCAGAAAGCCCCCGCTCGGAAGGCCTGAGTAGAGAGCACCACTACGGTCGCGTCCGAGTCCTCGCCCCCAGGCTGGGGACGGCCTGGCCGGCCAAGCACCTCGTCCCACCGTTCCTCGCTCCACGCCTCGTCGTGCTCATCCTCATCCTCGGTGTCGGCGTCGTCGTCGTCGCCAATGAAGAAGCGCGGCCCCGGCGCGCTGCGGACAACAAGCGGGGGGGAGCAGGGAGGCGGAGGGGTCGACTTCTGTAGGGCCATCTTCTGTTGCGCGCGTTCGCGTTCGCGCTCGGATTCGAGCCGGACCATTTTGACGAGGATCTCCCACCGCTTGTACCAGGACGTTTCCCAGTGCGGCGCGGACGGGCGCTTCGGGCTCGAGTATCGCCGTGGATGTGGATGTGGATGTAGTTGTGGTGGGGCGAAGAGGAAGAGCAGGGCCGTGATGGTGACTTCCCCCTCGCGCAATCGTCACCGTCTAGGTCCACCTCCTCCAACGTCCCGTCGTCCGAATCCAGCTCGCACCCAACCAGCGTCTCATCCGAGTCGTCGCTGAATCCCGCAATCGACCGTGACGTGCCCAACGACGAAGACTCGGCTTCGCTGTCCTCCGCCTCTGCCTCCTCCTCCTCCGAGTCAACGACCTCAGCCGCCCGCGCGCGCCCCGCCGCCAACATATGCATGTCATACATCCACAGCGTCTTCTCGATCGTCCACAGAGGCATCCCAACAAAGCACCGGTCCATGTGCCCACAGTACGGGTCCCGCAACGCCGAGAGGTCTCCTCGTCGGGGGTGGATCGTCAGCGGGGGCATCGGCGCCGACAGCCTGAGGTCGGGGGCCCGCGAGGGTGGGTATCGCGGTGGCGGGGGAACCGACATCTTAGCGGCGGTGGCGGGCGAGCTGGAGATGCCGGAGTACGCATGGTGCCGCGCGGTGTGCTCCTCCCACTCGTCCGCGCGGAGGTTCCAGAGGTGCTTGACGTGGAGGAGTGCGTGTCGCGAGCGCCCATGGTGGCCGTAGAGATGTCGGTAGGGGTTCGCGTAGCAGGCGCGGTCGCGGTCGCGCTCGCGGGGGGTCGGCGAGAGCGGAGAGGGTAGGCAGGTGTACCGCGGAGGCCGAGATGGAGATACAGGCACAGGCGTAGGGTTGTGGGCGACGGTTTGACATGGTGTTTTTGGGATTGAGGGGAATAGAAGGAGGTCGGGAGTGTCATCAGAGTCTTCAGAGGAACAATCCGAGTCGTACGCGAGAGAGGGGAGATGGGGCAGCGAGAGCGGGTCGACGTCCTCGTCGTCGGCGGAGAGAGACAAAGTAGGCGGAGAGGACGCTATGCCGATCTTTTGGAAGAGACTCTTCGTCCACTTCAGGGTGCCTGCACGCGACCGCGCAGCAGCAGGAGCCTCGAGTGCCACAGGTTGTACAGGCGTGTCGTTGAAACCCAAACGACTCGTCGGCCGCGGGGGAAGCTGGTCGTCGTCGTCGTCGTCGTCGCTGCCCACGAGCTGGTCCGCAATGTCGGATTCTGGTTGTGCGTCCATGTCGGAGTAGTCTGGCTGGAGCAGTGAGCGAGAGGCGGCCATGCCCTTTCGTGTTCGCGGCAGCAGAAAAAGAAAAACTTCAAGTTTGTTCCCCGCAAACCCACGCGCGTAAATGTCGCGTATCTATTGTTTCAATGTTTGGTTCCTGACCGTCCCCTTTTGGTAACTGCCGTGTATACTATACTGCCGTACGTACTTTTACAAGTTCTACAGATGTTTGCGAATCCCTATCTCTACCAGTCTTAGGAGAGGGTAAACGACCATCGCCACCACAAAAGCCAGCTCGAACCCAACATCCCCCGTCGTCTTCGCGATCGGGCCCGTGTACCACACCTGCGCCATCGAAGGGATGGCAATCCCAATCCCACACAATGCAGCCGTGACAGCCGCAATCCCGGTAGGCAGCTTGCGCGGTGAGTTCCACTCCGTGAGATTATATAATTTCATGTCTGCGCGACGGAAGATAAAGTGCTCTTCGAGCACGATGGCGATGTAGGTGCTGGCCCAGTAGCCGATGAGTCCCAGGAAGTTGCTCAGCGTCGTGTAGAAGCTGTGGGCACCGACGATGGAGAGTGGTATGACGCTATTCCCTGTTCAACAAGAGATCGCGAATATATGGGATATACGCACATCGCAGTGGCGAGGATAGAAAAACATAACGAGGCACGACAACGAGGATAGGCATGAGAACCTGCATATTCAACGATATAGAATAGAATCTGCAGGCGTCTTGAGCACCCCGTCGAACACGCATCGCTAGGGACTCACGTAGCAGCGACGTTCCCCATGACAGACAGCGCCAGCAACACTGTCAGGAACTTGCCGAACCCCTTCGCGGGCTGAGCATGGCGCTGAGCAGCCCACCGACGAGCCGCTGTCGTACCCCGCCTGCCACGCGGGTACACTGACCAGACACGCTCCAATCAATGCCCCGAAGCATTGCAGGGCCACCGTGGGCAGTACGAGGCCTGAGTACGAGTACCAAAAAATCCGCTTGCTGCATCACCTCAGTATGTGTTCGGCATTATATCAAGCGGAGAAGTACATACCTCGGCGCGTCGGGGCGCATGTAACAGCTGAAATCCGACGCCAAAGGTGACCACGTCAGCACGAAACCCGCGATGACGGCCGAGAACGACAAGACCGTCGGCGCCGTGGCGGGCGCCACGGGGGGAATGTGCTGGAAGTCCTTTGCCCCAGGCCGACCACGATGAGGAAGATGATGACTACCGGGATCCACGCAACGCGCTCGTACCTAAAAAATACATAGTACCGTCGTTCGATGTGTGGAGCGGAGGTGGGAGATACCAGTGGAGGATCTTCCACCCGCAGAACGAGACGAGGAGGGAGACGACGCGATGATGACGATCCCTACGCTGTAAAGACCGGCGTTGATACTTGCTGCGACGCTCAACAAGAGGGATAAATGGACGAAAAAATCACCTCCAGCTCAAGTTCCCGTCAGCGACGGCCGCGAGGGTCTGCCCGCCTAGAATGCAGTCGAGGATGCAGAAGCCAATCATGCCGATGAGTTCAACAGCACGGGGCCGATGACGCCGAAGTATCTGTTATCAGTCAACAACTTCGTCTTTGTATCTCAGGTGTTGGAGAATGAGATAGATACCCACCCGAAGCTATAGCGCGCCTGGACCATCTGCCTTAGCCCCAGTTTCGGGCCCCATGTCGACCTGCGCAGCGTCAGTGTCAGCGGTGGCGTGGGGTTGAATGCCGAGTAGTACGGACAGGTAGCCGGGGGAATGCAGCACAGAAGATTAAAGAACAAGATGATGAGGCAGCTGTCCCGGAGGCTGAGGCCGTACGCGATCGGCCCTAGCGAGCCCGTCGAGAAACTGCTCCACGCTCAGCGCCATGCATGTAGTGGAGGCAGAAGTAGGATGGACGGCGCACGGTAGGAGGTTAGTGCTAGCCGAGAACCAGATGAAGAAGATCTTGCTGTATTGCGGGTCCGTGCGTTCCTACGCCAGCCAGAATTCAGATCAAGGAAGGCTTCTTGAGAATCAAGTACTTCGAGCGCGACGGGTCTTATGCCTACCAGAATCTGAATTCAGGAACAACCACGGTACTAAGAAGATACTCACCTCTGGCTTCCACACCCCAAGTTAGCAGCCGACGGTGCCATTGCCAGCCGGGAGCAGCGAATCCACTGGAGGCGACTTCGAGATCATTCACCTGGGCCTTGTCATCCACAACGTATTCGTCCTTGTTCAACATCGTGCGCGGGAGACCGAAAGGTGGCCGTCCTGAGTCATCGTTGGAGGTAAAAAAATCACAACGTCGTTATCTGCGATCGCGATCAAGGCTTACCTGATCAGTCTGCTCTTACTTTGACCCCGGGTGACCCTTGACCTCCTGCAGCCGGCTGTGCGTCTGCTCAGCTCGCCGATCCAGAAAGTAAAGCGCAAGACGTCTGAATCGGGAATATGCCAGGGAACGCGCTACGTTAACGGTGATGCTCCATCGCTGTGGTCTTTTTGTGGCCGCTGTCCGATATCGGGACCAGTGGTCTCAAAAATAGAGAGAAACTCTCTATCGCGAAGACTACACTATGCCCCGGGACCTGGACTGAACACAAATCGGAATAAATGGGGGGGTCGATCATACTACGTTATCTGGGCACGTCTAAGCTTGCTGAGATGCTCCTGCGCGGCTGTTTACTTCCGAATTGGTTCAACGTACAATATATATCCACCGTCTTGACTAAGCGATGACACCTTGCACCAATTCAAGGTCTCCAATGTGGTTCGCCGTAGCACTGCGGTCAGTGGCCTGTTTCCCTGTCGAGTCTCACTCCAATGTGTGTGGAGTACTTAGATTGCTTTCTTTGTTATCGCTCAGCCCGGGTGGGCCTGCGCGTCTGCGAAATCCCGGTCGTCCATAAGCGTAATGTGGGCAGCGCGACACTATTCGGGCTTGCGGAGGAGTATACAATTACCTCGAATGTGATCAACGAATCACGATCACGTGACTCGACGTTGCTCTCGCCCTATCTCGGCTTGGTCTACCACCGGGGTATTCAAGAACGCGTCCGCGTTTTTCGGTCTATGAAATTGATTTGCTGCGCAGTGCCAGTCTGCTCAGTGCTCCACGGTGTCAGACTATACTATCTGTTCGCGCTGCTCAATGCTGAGGCTGGGTAACTTAACGCACCAGCCTCAAGACTGGCAGAAACGCGAAGGTGATGGACAATCTGCATGAATATGTGCTGTGGCTCGAGTCGGGCTCTTCGGCGTCGCTCTTGGCCATGGCTTGCAACGGCATTGGAATGCAGTGCTTCGGGGTGGCCCCGGAGACGGCCCGTGCTCAGTCGAACAGCATCACGCACCTCTCGTCGCTGTTCCTTACCATAACGGGATACTTTGTGGGTTCGTACAATGGCCCAGGATTTGGCTACCTATTGTATCCATTTTGGACAAGCGAGGGCCAAAGCTCACAGGAGCCGTCATATAAAAGCTCTTTCAACCTTCCTGTACCTGTCCACACATCCTCGTCCTTGTATCCGCTCTCTATGACTTATCCAGACTTTGATCTCATCCTCCACGCTCGAAATTTCTCTGAGCCCAGCTACCATCCAGTCCCAGCAGTGCCAGACGCGCGTCATACTGCAGGACAACTTTCGCAGACTCTGACCGCGGGTCAAACCACCAGAACTGCGAGGTCAATGTGAGACAAGAAAAGACACAGGCGAATCAGGTCAACGTGGAGAACGGTGAGGCGACCAACCATGCATTTTGTCCAGGCCAAAAGCTAACGAGACATCCAAGATTCGGCCCTAGTCCTATACTGTCCCCGGCCGCAAAGACCGCTCCTTTATGACCTACTCCATCCCTCGATTCCTGAAAATGGTGAGACTGCCAACCATGCAGTCTGTCTCAGGCCACAAGCTAACGAGAGACCCAAGATTCAGCCCGAGTCGCATACTCTCCCCGGCCGCAAAGACCGCTCCTTTATGACCTACTCCATCCCTCGATTTCTGAAAATGGTGAGACGGCCCACCATGCATTCTGTCCAGGCCACAAGCTAACGAGAGACCTAAGATTCAGCCCGAGTCGCATACTCTCCCGGGCCGCAAAGACCGCTCCTTTACGACCTACTCCATCCGACCGTCGAGGTTCCCTTGATTTCTGAACATGGTGAGACGGCCAATTGCCATCACGTCTGAGCATGAAGTTAACCGCATTTCCAAGCCTCGACCGAAGGCCTCCGCCGCCCACCGTTCCGTCAACCGCACCTCCAGGACCTCCTCAACCCAATCACGAAAGTCCCCGTCGTCTCTGAAATGGTGAGACAGTCAATCGTCATCTCGCCTGCCAGGGAGCTCACGCGCATTTGATGTTTACAGGGTCAATTCCTACCGGGCTGAGGAGACGCCTTCAAGTCATGGATTTGCTAAAGGCACTAGAACAGGGCCCCGCTGTGCCACATGTGGGCCGCACCGCAAAAGTGCTGCGCCAGGAGAGCGACAAGGTGTTTAACGCGAGCAAGGAGCGCAGAAAGAGGGACGAGAGGAGTAGAGGGGGAAAGACGTCCGAAGAGGGACCGGAGGGCCTGCTGATTTGCATATATCTCTTTATTTTCGTTTCTCTCTTAATTTTTTTCTAGAGCGAATGGGATAATGACATTCGCTCGATCTGCAGAGGCATTCCAAAATTCATTCGGGGGACTTGTATATATCTCGTTCTGATGTGATCATGCGTGCACTATCCTCACAACCAACCTCAGCACTCCAGTCGCGCCTGGCGAAGTTCCCACCATTTGACCAGGTAAGACGCGCGTCCACTCCACGTCCACTGGGCGTTTTTGCGTCAGGATATATATTATATCAGTACAAGCTACAATTACCGTGAAGAGAGGAGACTAACTGCACTTCGCCTCGTCGCTGTATCCCACCCATACGCCCCCATCATCGAGTCAACGACTGCCTCGTCTCCTTTCCACTTCTTGTCTTCCAACTCCTCTTCTCTCCACTCTCCGACAAATAAATCGTCACCGAACGAACGAGTCGCCATACGCAGATCATGTGATAATTCTACCTCCCCAAGCTTAACGCATATCTTCAAGATCCCGCGGAAGGAACGCGGGATCAGTATGATAGATTCGCCAAGCGCGCACGGACGTCAATGGAAAGTGGTGCCCGCGGTTGTGCGGCATGCTGAAACGACATATTTTGAGCGCACGGCAGGGGATTGTCATGACTTATTGGTATTGGAACTTACGAGTTCGAGTCTGGTGGAGCCCATGACGGAACGCACCTCCACGCGCGTCTTGACGCCGCTGGGCAGTGCCTCGGAGCCGACGACGTGTACCACAGCATCGACGCTTCCCATGAGCGCCGACAGACTTAGGTGCTTCCTTCCGCTTAGAAGCCTCATGGGAAGGGGAACGGCCAAAGCAGGGTTGAGTACGAAGGTTTCCTTCAACTCTGCCATGCGACGAGTAATGGAGATGGAGTTTGTGGGCTTAAGATGTGGAGGAGGCCCAGCTGCTGGAGCGAGAAGAGCAGAACGGGGCTCATATGGGGGCGGGTGGCCCATCTGTCAACAATTTACTGTAGTCAGACCTTGAGGACCAGGCAAGGAAAGGCTAGCGCTTACTGCCAATTCTTTGGCCGAGAGAGCATCAACAGGCTGGGTTGCATCTTGAGGGATAATCATTTCGCGATGGTGGTTTGAAGGAAAGCAAGGTCAATCGCAGTCTCAGCGTTTATAGCAGCTGCGGCAGTGATTGCGCAGCATCTTCCTCAATGATATGCGACTCTAGCTGCGGAAGTGCCTTGCTGTGGGAAACTGAATCGAGGCTTTGGAGCTCCCTGAGGCTACTCTGAACGCTGAGCGCTGAGTACTGAGTCTGGAGATAACCTGAGAATTTGTGGAAAGAGGGAGCACAATGCACATGTAGCTCAAATTCGAGTTCCGAGTACTTTTATCTATAGCGGTGCAAGCACCCTTCCCCTACTCTGATTTTTTTCATCAGCTCTCACAGGGCATCCTTTGCAAAACACTGAAGTTCTGTTTGATTTAATCTGTGCAAGTCTTCTTATTTATGACATGGATTAGGCCTCTTCGAGGCGGGCGCTGAACCTCTTACTGCTTACCTTGGGTCCTTGGCAATATTTCAATAATGTTATGACACAGACCAGCATTTGCCATTGCTATTCAGGTAAATCCCATCATGCCTGGAAACTCCCTGTATAGTTGAGTCGGGAACAAGTCTTCCTTTTCTGATACATCATACGGGCTCCGGACTTCAATTCTGGCCTTGATTCCTTTACTTTTCAGCTACATATTCATCTACATATTGAAATGCAAAAAAAAATAAGAGATTGGACCGGAGGGAGCATACATGGGCAGTCGCGACTCACCAGGACATCAAAGTCCATCAACCTTACTGATTTCCGATTAAATAGCCTTGCTCCGAGGTCTCAAAAAAATCAAGCTATAATATATGGTGCTCATAATGCTGTTAAGCACTTAACACACATATTTTGAGACTCGGAAGGCGGAGGGTCCGCATCGAATAGGACTTGCCGAGAGAAATCACACAGACAGTGGTACTTGTATTGATAATACCCACTGAGTCCCGGCAGCCTCACTCAAGCATCTCAACTCTTCAAGACAGCAAGCTAACTTCAAAGGCTTGAGCACCATTGGTACTTCAAGTATATCACAATGACTTGCCATACGGGCGTCGAACGACAACGACAGGGCGGAGAAAGTCGGAGAAAGCAAGAGATCTGGTCAATCAAAAATCTCATGTCAAAGGCTGCTGCCCCGAACATTAAGCAGAAATGACTAACAGCTGTAGTCGCATATCTGGCTTTCAACGTTGTGAAGCCCAGACATAGGTGTACAAAGTAGTTCATGACAAAGGTAGGGACACCCTTGCCATTTAGATTACTTTTTCTTGCATGTTTTTGACCTGCATTCAATGTTTTTCGCAAATGACTAGTACAATATGACACATTGTTACTAATTTTGCATGACAAATCGGTGACCAAACGCATCTTCTCTTAGGTAGCCAAACCTAAAGGTTCAGCAATTAAGCAGTATCAGAGTTCAGAAGTGGATCACGGAGTTCAGATGTGGATCACAGGGCAAACATCGTACAAATTGATGGCACATTTTTGAGTGGGGATCAGACTTTCAGCCCCACAGAACCCTACCTCTGTTACACAGAGTAGGGGAACTTGCGTAATTCTTGTACGTAACGACATCCAATCAATGATGGCATCGATGGCACCTCTTTCCTCTGTCGACATCAATCCTCTCCCTGGTAGCCTCGATGCCTTCTGTCACAGCATTTTCTTTGTTGTTACATCTGTTCGCTGTACCTCTGGCGTACGCTAGGTTGGAACTGACGTCCGACTCGGAGTTGGCGGGTGCCCACCATCAAAAGAACTAGACTGGAGTGAAGACGCTCGCGCCCCGCCGCTGACACAGCGACTGTCACCGCGGCGAAATATTGAGAACAGCCGGCTGACTCAAGCAAACACTGAACTCACGTACACTACCAGTGAGCAGGGGAGCCGCCGCGGAGTACCAGCTCGCAAAACATGCTCTGTAGATCGCATATAAATTTATCTTGCCGAGTACGTGCAGTGCCGCCGATGTCGCCCGCTTTGACACCCGCTATTCAACGGACCTTGTTGATTTTTCGCGATGTCATTTCAAATTTGCATCGGGCAAGGATGACCGCCCTAATATGACTCGTGTCAAGCGGATCGGACAACGGCGCTGCGTTCTTGTCACTTGAGCACGCAGGAAGGTGACTGTCGCGTCTCGCATATGCTGCTGTTTCCCTGTCAGGCCATGTACGTGAACTTGCTACTTCAGTGCCAAGAGGCACATGGAGCTACTAACGAACGACCTCTATTTAGCACATCGATGTTCCGCGACTTACTTCGATACATCGATGAACTATCGGCTCGGCGACGGCGTGCTGCTCTTGTTTATGGGGGTTAAATCTCGGTAAGTTTCCCAAGGCAGAGCTTTTGTTGGACCCGAGGGTAGCTTGTGCGGAAAGACGCGTCGCTCGCTAGCACGGATGCTCGATTCCCATTTGGGAATCAAATGTACGCATGGAGTAACTCGAGAAGATAATTCACTTTGCATTAAAAACGCGTCTAAATTTATAGGCTACGCGTATTCAGTGTAGATGGAATCCAGAAACAGAGCATGCTACGCGGCTGACAGAATTCGACCAGTCCCCAGTGGCAGGGCGTTCGCTCCACTCAGGCTTCAAATGTCGCGGATGAACGAGTAGCAACTTCAAGGGCCGTTGGGCGGACTCCCGAATTTTATCGTGTGAATAGCCCCTGCCACAGATGACTGTCAGTCACATTTTACGGAGACACTGGGGACATTGGAAGCTGTTGGAAGTCGGACGCGATCTCTATCCTGGAATACGAGAAGATTGACCAACTTTCGTAACTTACCCGGGACGCGTGCGAAGCTAGTATTATTCCAGAGTCCCAATGTCTTGAGTCGATGTTTCAATATTCGGTTTGATTGTTCTTAGTTGAGTCAAGAGAAATGATCTTCTGGTTATATGAGAGCGCTTGAAGAAGCCTCGGCTTTATTCGTTACTTATGAGCGCACCAAGTAATTAAGTGGATTCCAGCTCCACTACTAGGTACAGTTCCGTATTATTCGCAAATCTATGATTAGTCCCCCATCCCAAAAAGAAACGAAATAAAAAACTTGGCGATGCACTGCCTAACCTCGCGAAGCCGCACTCAACCGACGGTGCTAAAAACCCTACGTCCGCATACGCACGGCGCAGCGGGGTGACAAGAGCAGGCGCCTGTGCTGCGCAATAACCCCCAATTCAGAAACGACCATTTCTCCATTTTCACTCGGGGAACTCACTAATGACGGGTACGTTGTTGTTGTTGACTCCAGGGATATATGGTGCCCGCAGGCCCTGGGAAGGGTCCGTAGTGGACGTTTCCTGGAGGGGCTGAATTTGCATTCGCGTTTCTGGCGAGTGGGTTCGCGGGGTAATTGGCCATAACCGGAATGTTCGGTGGTTGTGTGTAGCCGTCTGCGGGATATCGTTGGTCCCACTGGCAAGGCGGCATCATCGGAATGTCAGGTGCAATTCCCGGTGCCCCACTGTGTCCACCGTACACGGAGGAGGATCCCTGGAGGCTGCGACCCGATACTGAGGACGGGGAATTGCTGCGTGTATATGATTCCGGATCGAGAGGCTCAACCCAGACGGTGCTCCGGTTCACGTAGCCGGGCTGAGGTGACAACCTTTCGTCGTCACTGCAGGATGCCATGACATACTCGCAAGTCGCGCCTTCTTTCACACATCGCTCACAAGGCGCATTCGGACTCTTTTTGTGGGTGATACACTGTTTTTTTCTTTTTCAAGAAATGAGGAAAGACAAGCTGCCTTGACTGCATACTTTGATCTTTCGCCTGCGGCAGTGAGTGCAGGCAATGCGATTTCTTGAATGTCCAGGAGGTGGTTTGATGACGGGCATTTTCGACGAAGAACTGCGGTTGGACTGCATATTGAAGTTGAGAGCATCTCGAGGTTTGTGCGACGGTTCTTATATCGATACTGGCGGGCCGCAACGTACTCGATGCAGGAAGTCGTTCCGATCAGGCCAACATGATACATACTGCCATGTGTGGACTTCTGTAGTTCGTTCACCGCCATCGGACAAATCGGGCGAATGTCGAACTGTGGCTTTACGACCAGGGCCTGAGAGTTGAAACCGCTTGCTTGTATCGAGAAGGATCGAGAAGCGAGACGAAGTCAAGGTGAGATGGACAGGGTCGTTGTAGTTGTATGGATTCCGGAAACTGAACAAAGCAACTCCAGAGCGTGCTGGGCTCCGAGAAACGCACCGGCGTGAACTGTTGACCTACCAGAAATTACGTAGACGTCATTACCGGCGGAATCCCTTGAAACAAGATCCGTAGCAACTGAAGGACTGAGACAATTGAGGTCCGAGGTACATCCCCTGCCGCCGAAAGGCCTTGTGTATTGGGATTTTCGAGAAACGACTGCGGTGGCTCCATCGTATTCACATCCCACCCGGTTTCATGGGGTTGTGCCGCACCGACGTGCCGACGTTCCAACTACATCTGCTTATTGGTTTACGTCAGTTCGCGGATGTCCGATGAAGAGTAGTTAGCGTGCGTGACCGCACATGGTTGTTGTGGAAGCCGAAAGTGTTCACGAAGACCGGCTCGGTGATTGATCGCGCTTCGGATGTCCAGCCTTGTGTTCCGACATCAAGATTTCTGTTCGGGTGGGACGATACGAATATGATGTTGATGCTTGGGAAGAGGTACAGTAGAATATCGAACGATTGAATACATACAGCTGTCGAGAATAACCGTCCTTGTCGGAACTAGCCATCGAGAAGACGCTACCGCACGGGTAGCGTCTTATCGAACCATTCCACAGTCTGATTCAACGCTTTCTCGAAAGACTCCTCGATCTCGGGATATTTGAGATCAGGGCGAGAGGCGAAACCATGGCAAGTGCCTGGACGACAGATCAGTCGAGTTTCGCGTATGAGGTTTGAAACAACCTTTATACTCTTTGCTTTCGTAGTCGATGTATGTGTCTTTCCCCTTCCGTTCGGCAAAGACAGCTTCAACCTCTAGTTGTAGATCTGCTGCCTTGACGAACATGTCGTCTGGGTATTCGTTCAGTGATTTGTGTTGATGTGGTTCGACTTTTTACCTTCCGGAAATATCCAGGAAGTCGGTGTCTAGAGATACAGTCAAGTCACCGAAGTGCATATGTAGGAGCGGAGACTGGACCTTAAGTGCCCTGATTTGAGCAGTTGTAATCGGTCCGGGATGGCACACGACCGCACTTTGGATGCGATCAGTGGCTCCAAGGCGAACTGCCGTGGCTCCTCCAAAGCAATAACCCACTGCGCCGATTTTCGCATATTTCTTTTGGCTCTGAAGAGAGTCAAAAAACTATGTGCACGTCGTGAATGGATGGGAGGGGGGAAACGGCCGACCAAACCTACCACTTGAAGCCGGGTGTCGACTACAGAAGGCCTACTTGCGAAAACGTAGGGCAATCTGATGAGCAGAGCCCAGATGAATTTCATCCAGCGAGCAAAACCCAGCTTCTCGCCTACGCGAGCAGGGATGATGATGTCTACCGACATCAAGGGTTTGCCTGATCGATATTTCTTTTCAAATCAGAGGACAAGAGACGAGGTAGCCAGACTTGTCAAGGGTTTGCCTGATCGATATTTCTTTTCAAATCAGAGGACAAGAGACGAGGTAGCCAGACTTGCCAGCAAACAGATCAGGCACCCAGACGTCGCAGCCAAGTCTTTCAGCGAGTCTATCGGCGATGATCTTACAGTTTTTCAACGGTAGTCCAAACCTAGAGCGGAAATGAGACTCCGTCGAAAGCCTTTGTTGGGACTCAACGCGTCGGTGAGAAGAATAATGGCTCGTTTATCCTGAGTTTCCGAGGCGATCACAGGTGAAGAGCGGTATGCACCATGAATGTCGAACAAGCCCCTGGGTTCCCCTGGAAGGAATGCGCCGGAGATGCAGTCTGGACAGGCCATTGCGAGTCAAATCTTGGTCGTCGTGTAAGACAAGAAGTACTCTGTCGGTTACGCGCGGTCTTATGATTAACCGGTTAGCGTGGAAGTCTGTCGCGAAACGAGAAAGAGCAGCAGAGACCGAGACAAAAGAAGCTCGACAGAACGACGATATGCATGTTGTAGATAGCACTGAAGATTTTTCCTGCTCGAGTTACGGGTTGGATTCTGGCTAGAACCAAGCCGGCCGGTGACAAATGCAGCCGCTGTGATTGGTCGCCGCGACCTCTCTCTGGACGAGCCTGGTGTCGGGCATTCCCAGTCGAGAACGATGGACGGCCCTGCCGTGCTACGTACGCTACACTGCCGGTATCAATCTGCATTGAGTTCGCCACATATAATAATACAGGTTGTTCTGGACCTTCCTTTGCAATAAATGCCGTCGAACCTCACCTGGCTCACCCTCGGTCTAGGCGTCATCTCTGCCCTATATCTCTACCCCACCAGCAAAACTACACCCATTGCCACCATGGTGCCCCCCACCGATCCGTACGAGGCCATGCAATACAACATGAGGAACAGTGGGTTGCGATGCAAACGGGCTGCTGTAGTATGGGCTCACAAGTTACCCTGCTAGCGCACGAGACCTACAGACTGGGGTACAAGACGATAATTCCCCACCTTGATAAACCACCTCTAGAAGACTTGGACAACTTTCTCGGTTACGTCCGCGCGTGGGCTGTACGTTTGCGTGTCCCTTCGTCTCATGCCCCCATATAATGCCTCCGTAGAACTCTATCGTCGAACATCATGACAGTGAGGAAGCAACGCTGTTCCCGTTCCTCAGCCAGAAACTCGATATTTCGACCGAAATCGCTCAACATGTCGTTGTCGCGAATGGTTTGACCGGGATCATCAAATACATAGACGAATCAACCGCCAACCACTCCGCATTCGATGCCGCGAAGTTGAAGAACATGATGGAGACACTGGAAGGACCTCTTGTATGTCGTCTCGCTACAGACTTCAATTGCTCATATTCCAATCAGTTCGAGCACTTGGACCTGGAGGTCGAAGATTTGGCACCAGAGAAGATGAAAGTCTTTACGACCGAAGAACTTGCCAAAGCCGCCAAAGACTTGATGGCATATATACGTGCTCACAGCGCCAGCGACACCACACTGCCTTATCTCAGAACCCATACGCCGCCGGAGCTCAAAGAGGTCTGGCCCCCGTTCCCGTGGTTTGTGAAACGGATAGTGGTTCCCTGGTTCCTTGCGCCGAAGCGTGCTGGGTGAGCATCTGTTTCCTTACTACAATCGTTCTCGTTCTCATTAATTCAATAGCTACTGGAAATATGCGCCATATTCTGTGTACTAACTTCAATAGCTAATGTTTTTCTTGTACGAATAATCATAATTTATGCCAGAGCGTCCGTATTTCCACTGTCCTCACGACCGCGGCGGTGCAGGATCCTGCCTAATCCTCTTCGACTGCCGACCAGCCTTGCGTCGCGAAAATAAAAATAAAATGTGGACTGTTGAGACTAACTCGCGTCGGACCTCTAGATCTGCCTGGATTCAGGTGCCACTTCCATGGTCACGACTGTATTCTCGTACCAACGTTTCGTTCGACTCGTCCTCGTTATTCACCCTGCTCCTTCTTCCATCCTGCCTGCGCCTCCTTCCTCGCAACGGGCTCCAATACGATCGCAGGCAACACCTCCAACACCGCCGCCTGGATCGCATGCGGCCAGTATGTACCCCATAACAACCAGCCTTCCGCACCCGACTCTCGCCAGCGCTGCGCGCGCCGTTGTCCTTGCAACGACGCTGCATTCTGGTTCGCCACGGTCACGCACGTCTCACCCGCCCGCCCACTCAGCACCTCGACGTCCGTGCCCGTGCTCGGCGCCTGCACAGCCATCTCGTGCGCCAGGCACTCTCTCAGTTTACGAAGCGCTTGCACGCAGAGTACGTCCTCGGACCAGCATCGGCAGCCCCACGTCGGACATGGAGTGCATGTTGATCACCAACGCGGGGCTGTTGTGTATCAGCTGCGGGAGGAGCTTGGACTGCAGGAGGGGCACGTTTGAGAGGAGCTTTTCTGTGGACGTGCGGTGCAGGAGTTGATAGACGGGGGCTGTCCCGCGGCCGGCGTTCTTGACGAGCACCGTCAGGTTGATGTCTGACAACGAGGCGAGATGGCGGTGCAGTCTGCGACGACGGCGCGGAACGCTTGCTTGGGCAACGCGCTGCTAAGCTCGTCCTGCACGCGCGCGAGCTTCGCTGCGTTGCGTCCGTGCAAGACAACGTGACATCCCGCGCGGGCGAGCTCCTGCGCGCACTGCTTCCCTATCCCATCGGTGACGCGCGCGACTAACGCCCGCGCGAGCTTGCCGTCCACGTCGGCTGCAGCACTGCAGCTTTGAGATGTTTAGTGTACAACTAGATGAGGCTCTCGAGGTTCGACAAAAAGCAGGGCACGGGTGTTGAGACAAGCCCGATGAGGAAGAGGCCCGCCGCTAGGTTGTCGCTGATCGCCATAGTACGTACGTCTCCTCGTGCGCCTGTTCGGGGCGGAGATCAGGCGTTGCGTTGACAGTGCCTCTCTCCAGATTGGCCGTGTCTTTTGAATGGATGGCACACGCGCTCGGCACACAGTACGCGCGTGGGGCGGCCGCAGCGTCATTGGACGAGCAGTAAACATATTGATCTGGTTATTGGACCTGAGCCTCTGTTGACAAGCGCGAACGCCAGGCAATATCCGCAGAGCTGCGGTAATAGAGGACGTTGGAGTCGTTCGTAAGCAGGGAACGACCGAGTAATCTCCCTAACATTGAACAAGGTGTTCGAGTTGTCGTCCATCAAATTTTTATGCCGGGGTCACTTAGTTCAAATAGCAGTGACCCTAAAATCTTCCAAACGAGACTACGAAGGTGAGTAGAAGAAAGAGCAATGTGCAACCCAAGACGCTTGAGTGTGCTGCATGCGCGCTCTTGAAACAAGCAGAGCAGTGAATCGGATTTCTCGACGCGTGGGCGGGAACACACGAATTCAATGGAAACAAGCGCATGGTTTTGGATCCAAGGGCACCGGCATTGTGTGATTCGTCGGTAATAGACAAACAAAACAAAGGTAGACTGTGCAGGGGTGTCCCTGCGTTCCCAAAGTAGGGCCAAAGTCACGCTCGGGCGACTCAGGCTGCCTGTCGTCGTCGTCGTGCGACGGAGTTCACCGTCACCGTCGATCGGTTTCGGTTTCGCGTGACACGAGACGACCTCGCGAGATCATGGCCTCCTCATAGAAAAACTACTACCCAGATTAATATCGGGGTCCTTGATAGGCTGGGACAAAGCTCACTTGATGTTCCGTGGCACTATGCCGTCGTATCAAGTTTTACTCGAACGCGAATCTATCACGCGGGTGGAGGCCCCTGACGGGCATGGACTCGTCCTCTTTTGAATCCACCTGTGCGCGTTTGGAGGCACGGAAGTCGTCCTTGCTCTGCAGGACTTGTCTCGCCTCCATGCGCTCGCGCAGAGCCGAGAGCGAGAAAAACTCTTCTCGTGCCCTGGCCTCACGTGTGCGAAGCTCCATGCGACGCGCGGAGGGTGGCTCCCACCTGCTCTTGAGGATGCGGCGCACGGCCTCGGGGCTGATGCGGAAGCGCTCGGCCAAGACTGGAGTAGTAAATGTCTCGGGATTGAGGCGGTGGAGCTGGCGAAGGCCGTCCATGGCGTCTCTGGAAATCTTGCGCGGTGGATTCCAGCCAGCGGGGAAGTTTTCTTGAATGGTTTTACGGTGCGTCTGCCATGCCTCCGGAGTCGGCTGCTGCTGCTGCCGAGAGCGGCGCCGAAGGCCGTTGACGGCGTCGTTGTCTTCGGAGAGATCTACTGGGGTGCTGTCGTCCTCTAGAATGGACCTTGCAGAACGCGACAGACAGCGAGCAGAGGTTGGAGTCCGTCGGGCAGCAGCGCGGAAGGAAAACATTTGCCGGCTTAAGTAAGCCCAGTACCTCCTAGTAATCTGCCTGAATTCATCTGAATTTCTTGCTCTCTGTCCTTCCTCTTTTCTTCACCTTGAACTGTGTCTATGGCCGACGTCAGCGATCCCGAGATTGATCAAGGCTCGCTGGTTTCCTGGTTCCCATTTCTAAGCAGCTTATATCTTCTCTATGTGACAGCGTACCAGGATGTCCGTTCAGACAAGTCCGACACTAATTGGCTATTGCTTGACTACGAGGTTTGTTTCTTGGGTCTCAAATCCGCGTCGTTGGGTCCTCACACGACCGTCGTCAATCAGAGCGATCGCTCCGACAAACTCAAGATCACGCAGACGGGCACCGGTGGGCTCGCCGAGCTTCGTGATGCCCTAGACGACTCCAAGGCGTCCTTTGCATATGCGCGGGTTGCATATTCGAATGACAAGGAGTCGGTGCGGGAGAAGTTTATACTCGTGGTCAGTCGGTTGTCATCCCGCGTCCAGCAATGCCCAACATATGTACATAGGTCTGGATAGGTCCGCAATGCAAGATCATGAGGAAGGCCAAGGCGAGTTATTCGCATCCTCTATCGTCTTCCGGTTGCGATCCTCGTCGACTTACCCCGCACTGGCTGTTGCGCTGTCAGATCTCCGTCCATGCTGCTGATGTCAAGGGAACACTACGCGTTTTTTCAATCGAAGGTTGGCGTTTTCGCGATTCGAGCGCAGCTCAAATATTGACAAAGCCGTCAAGTCGCGGCCCGTGAAAAAGACGACCTGAACGAGGACCCGATTGTCGTGCGGTTGAGAAAGGTGCGATGGTTTCGGGCCTCGAGACGTTTTAGCTGACGGGTGTGCTTCTTCTTCCCTTCTTCCCTTCCTGCCTTCCCCCGCTTGCTATGGCGGTCTATTACATATCGCACGCAGGCCGGCGGGGCGAGCTACGACGGAGTCTAATTCCGCCACCACCATGTTGCGGCTTCTTGACGACCCACCGATTCAATTGTAGTCTTACTTTTTTTTGCCCGTGGAAAATCGATGATATCTTTAACCTTTTTTTATTCATGATCCCTCGATTGTGCCACAAAACCCAATCGTCGTCCCCTTGTTCCTGCGCCACGGCACCGACCCTGCGACTCTGTGCCCCTCCTTACGCGTCCTTCAACGCGAATCGCTTGAGATTCTCGATGCCACTCTCCTCGAGCCTCATGCCCATCCACTCGGACATCCGAGTCGCCCCAAGCACTTTTTCGTAGAAGTCGATCGAGGGCTGGTTCCACTGACATTTTTATTATTAATTTAATTGATTCAGCCGGACAGCAAAGTGCGGCTCCGCGGAGCGCGACACAACGCACCTTGAGCACCGACCAGTCTAGCCGCGAGCAGTTCTTGGGGGATGTTCAGTGTCTGTCTGCTGCTGCCACCATGAAACAAATAGCAGGAAAAAAACCTTTTCTTGGGCGATTTTGCCTAGTTCCCCGAACAGGGCCTTGCCGATGCCCGTGTTCCTACATTCGGGCTTCACGTATAGGTCCTCGAGCTAATAAAATAATGCATTCCTCTTGAGGGGGCAAGCACGCGGAAGTGACGCATTTGAACGCACATAGAGACCCGGTCTGCCGGTCCACGTCGAGTAGTTGAAGAAATAGAGCGCGAGGCCGACGGGCTTCTCCGGGTTGACAGCGTTCTCTGCTGGTGGTAAGAACGCGAGCAACGCGTGCGCGTAGGGCGTCTCGAAGAGGTTCTTGCGAAGCTATCGGGACGCGTCTTTCAGTATCGGTGTTCATCTCATCCACGTGGGCACTTACGAGCTCCGGCGTGGCTTGTACCGTAGACTCAGGTTCCTTCTCGTAGATCGCGAGACCGACGATGAGTTCTCGAATATCGTCCTATGTCAGAAAGTATCAGTTGAATTGGAAAAGGGAAAAGGGAATGAAAAGCACATACGACATCCTCTGGACGTGCAGGGCGAATGGTGGTCATGGTTCAACTCCAAGAGTTGGTCCGTGTACGCCGAACTTTATCGGGGAGGGCCAAAATCATTAGGCCCTGATCGGGTCCGAGTCGTTTGTGATCGTTCTCGAGTCAATCCCTGCTAAATGAAAATCCTTCTCGTTCGGAAATTGGCATCATTCCTGATGCGCTCGTAACGTTACCGTCGTCATTCGCGCTCACCGTCTCTCCGCGCCCCCCGCCGTATCGAAATGTCGATAATATGAGTTTGTAGAGAAATTTCATTGTTGGTATGGATTCTGTACTACGAAATCTCCCATTATCAAAAGGTCTGGCTGACATCAAATGTTTTGCTGTGGGGTAATGGGACTTAGGCGCTGTCGAGGACAATGAGCAGAAATGTTTGGAGCTCAGTGATTTGCAATCATTGCTCGTTGTTCCGTCGGTGATGACTGACGTGACACGCTGTGACATGGTACCCCAGAAGCCGATCAGGCCCTTACATAAGTACTCGACAGTCTCGACTGCGAATATCTCAATATCGGAGGCATTCATAAGGATTCATTCGTACGGCGTCGCCACTCGGCGACGACGCGACTGGCGGCGGCAAGCAGACAGCAATAAAACCGTACATGAAAGCATTGGATGGATGTATGCAAATAATGTGGCAGTATCATAGCATAACATGCAAAAGAGATCGAAGAGAGACAACCCATACGAGACGCGGACGTCGAGTAAAACACGTAGATCCGGCCTGCGCAACGAGCGCCGCTCGTATATTTTTGATGTGGTAGCGCCTAGTCGAGGCTCGCCTTAGCCGCGTTCTCCTCCACGTCGAAGTTGTCGACGAGGTCTGGGACGTCGTCATCGTCCTCCTCCGCCGCCGCGGCAGCACCCGCTGGCCGCTGGTTCTGCCCCTGTATGGCCTGGTAGGATTCTGCGAGTTTGCGCAGCGACGCGAGCGAGTCAGGGCCGAGCTGATTAAGGATGCCGGGCACGAGCTCGGTGAGCTCCTTGACGTGTCCCGTGCCGTATATGGCAAACGTGTTGGCGGTGATGGCAGCGTGGACTTCGGAGCGTGTCAGTCCGCACAGACAAAGTACGCGACAAGACAGACGGACCTTTGGGCGCGGTGAAATGCAGTACATTGCCGTCCTCCCTGAACATGTTGACCTCCTCAACACCAGGGATCGGCTGGACGTTGAGCTTTTTGAGGGCACTCTGGAGCTTTTTGTCGTCCTGGATGGTGGAAGCTTTCGGCTTGCGGACGACTTTTCTACGGACTGTGCCCTTGCCGCCTGGATGGCGATTCAGATAGACTGACGAGGCGGAACGGGATCAAACTTACCAATCCGGGCGGCGGCAGACTGAGCCTGGAGTTTGGCCAACTTTGCGGGGTCGAACGTCGGGGGCATGGTTCTGATGACTGACGCAACCGACGCACTGAGAAAACTATGAAAACGCGAAGAGCCTTAGTTCCTAACACGAACAAATCCACATTCTAATCTTTCCCCATCGACATTCTTCTCACAACCGGCCAAAAACCTGGAATTTGAACCATAGCAAGTCGTAGTGTTTTAATCGCACTGCGCTGGTTTGTTTTTAACGTGGTGTCCGACCCAGAAACTTCTCGGATAAACCGGGCAGAAGAATCTTGAAGAACATTTCACTATGCCAGAGAGACAACCGGGCCCCACTGGGGGAGTCGAGACCCGATTCACCAGATCATGGTAGTTTGAGTTCAACCAAGTTGTTGGCACGTGCCGTTCAAATCTCATCTCGGAGACTCGGACGACTCCAAAAAACGTGTTGTGACTTGTGGACCCTACTCAAGCAAGCGTGAAGACCGCAAACTAGAATTCTGATACCCCGGCTCCACTCTGGGTCCTCGAGCTAGTCCTTCTTTTGCTTACACTGTCGGGGATCCTCGACGCAGTGGCCATCTGATGGCACTCAAGTAGGACACGGCGTCGGCGCCGGGAGTGAGGCGTAAACAGGTCTAAGTATTATTTTTTCTACTAAGGCCGTCAAGGCCGTAATACTACTGTTCGTGTGATTATTCTGCCGCGCGTATGTAGATACGAATAATGAAAAGATAGCCAAGAACTAAAGCACGAGCTCTGTTCGATTGTATTTGACGTTGCACGACCCAGCAAGCGGACGGCACATGAGTATGTCGTTCCAATTGGGTCGCGGAAGCGAATCTAGTGCGCTGCCGTTCTTGTCCACGACGTGCCAGTCGAAGCCGAGAAGGAACAAGGCGGTGGTCAATTTGAGTTCGAGCTTGGCCAGGCGCGTGCCCAGACACGTCGTTTTGCCTACGAAAATCCTCGCTTTAGGAATGAAAGGGATTGCGGCACCGAAAAGGTCCTACTGACCTACGCCCCACCCTACGTACCCCAGATCGACTTTGGTGGCTGGGTGCCGAGACGGATCGAAGCGCCAAGGATCGGGGTAGATATCAGGATTGAGATGGACGTCACTAAAAGGATAGACGACGTAGGCTCCGGACGGTATCAGCTTGTCGTTTATGTACACATCGGGTCCGAGATTCCGGCGCATGGCGGTGTGCGGCTGGGCAACGCGGAGAGTCTCTCGGATGAGCGAGTCAATGATTGGGGTCGACGATTCCCATATTTCAAGCGGAATCTCAGCGAGTCGGGAAGACAAACTCCTGGATGTTGAATCGGAGTGTTCTGCGAGCAGAGTTTCCACCTCCGTTTTTGCTTTTTGCCGCCAGTCAGCGTGCCCGCCGAGAAAAGTGACCAGCCAAGACGCTGTCAATTGAGATGCGTTAGTTTGGTGGAGGCACTTGGCGTAATAGAATAGAGTACCGGTCGTCCCCGTCGCCCTGGCTCCGGCAACAATAAGACCCATGACAAACTAGAATCGAACGGTTAGCTTGTTTTCAGGAAAGAGAATGTTTGGAGCTTCCATACCCCGACAACAACAAGTTTCTCGTCGCCGGACTCTATCAGCATCTGAAGAGTGTCGTTTTTCGAAATCCCGCTGGCTTCGCGGGCGTTAATGGCGCGAACGATGATGTCGTATATTTCCTTCGTGGCCCATAATTTCTTGATCATCGATAGGGTGGGCATCCAAGGAGCGAGGACGGTAGCAGGCGTAGTGCTAGCGTCAAGGCGGTCGTACAATTTCTTCAAACGCGCTACCAGAGCCGCGTCGTCGGATATCTCAGAAGACGAGAGACTTCTAACGGTCGTCTGGAAGATGAGCTGAGCCGTAAAAATTATATAAGTGAGTCGCGAAAAAGATAAACAATGATAGAACGCACCTCGTAAATTTTTTCGAATGGATCGAAGGTGCCTGTGGATCCGTAGCTCTCCAAGATTCGCCGAGAATCTTCCAGTATGACAGGAATTACTATGATCTTGATCAACGGAACGAAGAGATAAGAACCAAGTGAACACTTACGGTCGCAAAGTGGCGCGTTCTTTTGTACGGCAGCGAGACGTCGATGAATTGCGGAAATTCGGCTAGTTTGGAGTTCAGACGTAACCCCGCGAACCATAGGGATCTGAGCGAAATATTGGAATGAAACTCAACTCCGAACAATTAGAACATACAGCACCAGATAAAATTTTGAAGCCCTCAGTGAGGTCAAAACCTTTGGAATAGAAAAATGCCCGTCGAGCCGATGCCCCGGACAGGACGATGACGGTGTTCTTGCATCATATTGAGAGATGTGGAGGCAGATGGAGCATTGTGAAGCCTACATTCATCAACTTGAACTGGAATATCGGTTGCCCAGTCACATGGAAGCCCCAGTTCAAAAAGTCGTATCTCCTTCGGAAAAAAGAAACGATCAAGAGGAAGTGAAAACCCGGCAGAGGCACTGGTTTCTCTTCACCCGCGTCGTCCTGCAGAGAGGAAGTAACGAGGACGATGGCAAGGCAAATTACAATAGCAACTGTGAACTGAGTGGCGAACCCCGCGGAAAGGAAAGCAGACGCAGCAGAATGGAGGCCGATGATGTAGGGCATAGAAAGGCTGCAAGACGATGTGATAAGTTGAAACAGGAGGCGACAGACCAAAGCCCATTTTTATAGACGGCATGCAGCAGCGATGCCCAAGTGGGAACGGCGGAAAATCTGAGGTTAAATCGGGGAAGAAATAGATTTAGCAGGTGGGGAAGTGGCGTCAAGTCGTGGCTGTAATCGGGGAAAGGATCTACGCTTGCGATCTTCAACAGGGTTCTTCCACCGGAACCGATATGAAGTCGAGAATTAGGACGGCTCCGGCCACGTGCAGACGGGTTGCCAATAGACATTGATGGTTGTATATCCTTCACAGAAGGGTCCCAGGATTATCGACTGCCGATCGATATCGAAGGCGGTGGCGTCACACTTCGAACAAGAGAAAAAGGATATTTTTCTGAACCATACTTTTTGAACCTTTCATCAAAGAAAATATCAGTTCTGCAAGCGCCGTGAACTGAAGAGCCCGCAGAAAAGACCTTCATGGCCGGGCTACAATCCAAGTCGCCGAAATAGTGCTGTCGTCGTGCTGATCCAAATATCAAGGAGGTTGCGGCGCGAAGTCTACACATCGTGTTCGCATTGGGGAGGCGCACCTCGATCATCGCTGAAGTTTCCTGGTCTCACAGCTATTCCCGTGAGCACTGCGGTAATCACCTCTGTCAAGCTCAAGGAATCCAACGAAAAGATCAAGAGATCGCCGTCAATGGAGCCGCCGAAAAGACCGCTTCGGGTGTGATCTCCTCGGAATCCTTCATTACTTCGCAGTCTTCGTGAAAACCGTAGGGGAGAAAAACGGCGTCAGGCTATGCTGTGTTCTAATCAGTGCCAATGATAATCCTCCGATGAATGGATGAGAAAATCTAATTGGTATCTAGCTCAACTGCGGCTTGGGATGACTCTCTATGGACTTCGGTATTGAACGTCAGAGCTCCCTGTGCGGAATCAATGCCGACTGAGAACACACCTCTAAAATAGATATTGAGCAGTTAGACCTGCACAGATGTTCGGTGTGGAGTAAGAATGACTGAGTGCCGTCAAGACGCTGGCGTAGTGCGCTCCCGCCGCGGCGAAGACGCAACAATGAAATATTTGATGTGATGCAAAAAATAATCAAATTTTCCAGGGGCAAAACGTTCTGGAATCCGGTTTGCACTAACGAAACCCGTCAATCTATAGTCAATCATGGTCGCAAGTGGCGATTCGACATACTAAAGCAGAGCTCCGAAAATATAGAGGGCGCCAGAGAGGATCACCCAACCAAATCCCAGATCGGAAATAACCTTGTGGTAACCCTCATTTAAAATGCAGTGCGCGATGGGGCCCCCCCGAGAGGCCGAGACCAATGAAAACGCCGGTACGTGCCCCACGGTGCGATGCTTTAGCGTACTCCGGATTTAGGACGATATAAGCGGCACCTAAGGCTGAATTAGCGGTTGACTGGAAACATATGTTTGACCCTACCGAGTCCAATCAAGGACAACAGCGTGATATAGAAGAGCTGTAACCGGGGCCGGCAGAAGAAGCCAAAATAGAGACTAGGATAGAAAGAGCCTGATAAATCGATGTGAGAAACCGTCATTTTCGTGTCGGCTCACTGACCGACTGTGAGAATGACTATGCCGGCGTAGTCGACGGCATGACAACGAGTGGAAACCTGCGGATGAGTACGGCTGAGGAGACGTGGATGTCGAGAGAAGTCCTCACCTCTTGGGAATGACACGTGAAAGTGTGAAAAGATGCGCTGCCTAGAAGACAGAAGATTGCAGAAGACAAGAAGATGGCAATGACAGCAGCATCCGCCCATGTGGTTCCCGTGTATTGTTTGACATATGTTTCGTTGAATGTGACAAGAAAATAGGCAAATAGCACAGCTGCCCACAGGTGAGTGTGTATGTTGACTGGGTAAGTAAGCTAATGGTCGTAGAACGGAGAGCTTGAAGCTGCCCACTCGTCTCATTATGCAAATCTGAGAAGGTAAAGTTGTCAGCACCATGTATACCAGTTGCATGATTACTCACACGCGAATACAGAATCAAGACAGCCTTTCCACCGGTTTTGAAGTCTACGTACATCCAAATTGGAGGTCAATGTTTGGTTTAATATGAGAGCACGTTAATCACCGTCGATAGCCGGTCAAGATGTATTCATTGTCCTTTTGCCATTCCGGAAGTTCGAGATAGTGAATGGTTTTAGAGATCTTGAACGCTAAGGAGGCTGGAGCAGACGCGCCGTTCGCGGGCAATCTCCTACGGATGTTGCTCGGCTGCGCCATGATGGTTGGGGACGACTTAGTCACTTGAGTCTTGACAAGCCCGAATTGGGAAAAACGTTTGATTGGACTCGCTGTGCGCATGATTGCCGGTGCCGTGGCTTAGGGGTCAATATCACTCTTTCTGGTACCGGCGCTCT